>JAUPTC010000908.1:0-32867 GCA_030762895.1 Sophora flavescens | reverse complement strand
ATGATCTGCCTGGGAAAATTATTATGATGTTGTTGGTTGTTGTTTGAGAAGCCTGACAATGGTCAGTGCCCAATTAAATTAATTGGATAAAAGCTTTAAGAAGCTTCATAAATTATATTCAATGTTTTAAAGGTAAAATATTGGTATATAATATTAATGGAAATTTTTAATTGGGAAAAATAAGGAATTTTGGAAAATATCATTATTTTAATGATTTATTATTGTAAGAGTGAATTATGAGTCACAATGAGAGCGAAACCGTGAAATAAATTTTGTACTGCTAATTTTTACGTAAGAAATTCTGTAATATTATAAAAAGTTATTTTATGAAATTAATTGTTGAAAATAAGTTAATTATGATTTTAGAAAATTATTTAAGTGGAAAAAGCTAAGTTTTGGCTTAAAACACTTTAAAAGTGATAATTGACGGCAAATTTGGAAAAGTGTCGACGGCAAGTATTTTGAAACGGCAGTACCTATTTTAAGTAAGTTTAAAACCTCAAGTGACTCACCTTTGTGAAAACTAAGTTTTATTATTTAAGGATTTTATTGAAGAATTTCACATTTGAAAAGATTTTCCGAAAGCAAAATTAATTCAACCGTGTTGAAAGTGGTGTTGAACTTAGTAACCGAGATGTCGGGGTACTAAGGTTCTTTGTTGTTATGGAATTGGGGTCCTTTGGACTTTGAGGTCCTGTAGACTTTATGTCTACTGTATACGTGGTGTATACTGTGTTTAAACATTTAAGATGTTTTCTATTACCACGAACCTATGACTGGTGCATCGGTCGAGAGGTGTCGTGATTGAGCACCCGGACTGTGAGGTCGTGTTGTAATGAAAGTTTTAAAGATGTTAAAACTATGTGAGTCGTAAGCCATTTTGAGCTTTGGAAAAGAAAGATTAAACACAAAAGTGAGTAGAACAAAGTGTTTTTGCATGTATTTGGCAGACGTGCCCGTTGTGTTATGGCTGTGTGCCTGGTATTCTGGTTGCGTGCCTGTGTTCTGGCTGTGTGCCTGGTGTTCTGGCTACGTGCCTGTATTTTGGCTGCGTGCCGATGTTCTGGCTGTGTGCCTGGTGTTCTGGCTGCGTGCTTGGAGCCTGATCAACTCATCACTTGTTGGGATATCTCATGAGATTAAGTGTGAATGTTTAGATGGTGTATATGAAGTGTGAATGCATATTTTCCAAAAGAATGATGTTTGGGGTGTGAAACCCATTATGAGATTATATGTTTTAGTATGAATGCTTGTATAAACATGACATATATATGTGTGTTTTCTGTTGTGTCGTGCATGTGGTCGTTGAGTTAAATCCATATATTGGTTTCTCACTCTTGCATGTTTTATTTGTGGTTTCTTTGCTGTTTATATATTGGGGAGTTCAGAGGAACCACTCAAGGATTATGGTGTCAACAAGAAGAAGGCTACTTAGCTCGGAGTATACTGACGCTACTGCCTTGTGTTATAGTGTCTGTTAGTTATGACCAGCTTAGGTTTTATTTAATGTAGTGTTGTTGTTAATAAACAGTGATCTATACTATTAAAGATCTAAGTGTGAAAACAATATGAGGCAGTATAGATGTATGACTTATACATACTTATATATTTTAGTTTGGTTATGCTTACTTGGTTGTTGTAATGTTGAAAAAGAAAAGAAAAAATTTACACGATTTTGAGAATGAGAAATAATAATAACAAGAAAATATTATTTTTTCGAAAGCAACTAGCAAATATTCTTTTAATTTATTTCCGAAAACAGTAACCATGTAATGCCCAAGGAGGGTGTTACAGTTGGCATCCTATCTTGAAGAATTCTCCAAATTATAAAAGATTTTGAGGGAGGATTAGACTTGTTCCAAATAGTTTTACACCAACCAAGAGATTACTTTTTAGGTTTAATTGTTAAGTATGCAAGCTTAAAAGATAAATCCCCGCATCAGAATCAATCTAGATTTTCCTATCATGAGAGTTGAGCTTAGGAATCACAGTACTTTGAAATTCCTTTACCACTTCAGGAAACATCAATTCAAGAAAGCAAGGCAAACACCATTTTTTTTATTATTGATAAAGTGACCGACTTTGGCTTTTAAAGAAGAGTGCATAGAATTTGGAAAATCCAAAGCATGTCAACTAGATTGGAAGACAATTTCTATAAGATTTTCTAAATATACATTTTATTTTTAAATTAAAAATTAGCTTTATTTTTGTAATATAAGAATAAGATTATTCTCTAAAACCTTTTTAATGTATAGATATAAAATAAGGAATTAATTTTTTTTTTTACTTTTCTGAATAACTACGATGTTAAATTAATGGTTAGTCAACACTAACAAAATGATATAGTGTAATTTATGATCATGTTTAGGGTTTTCTGTTATTTTGATAAACTTTAAAGTGGTGGTGATGACAGTGTAGTGTTTATGTAAAACAAAAGCTATGTACATTTACATGTGAGCAACAACATAACAATTAAAAAATATTGACATAAATTCAATTAAAGTTATAATGTGTGGAATCTCACTTTCTACTTAAGTTAAGATGATGAAATCTGACTGCTAGATTTCTTGAACTTCTCACTTTTAATTGATTTAATATCAATAATTATTATTTTCTATGTTGTTCACCTATAAACTTAATTCATTGTCAATGCTTTGAATTAAAAGTTGATTTATTATCAATGTGTAAATCTCACTTTTTACCTGGATTAAGATTATCAAATCTAACTCGCTTCGGTTTTTTTAATATAATTTTTCATACTTTTTTTTATTACATAAATTTTGGTGAGTTGGGTCTTGGGGACTCATCAAGATCAAGGCAGACCTTACGACTCAAAGAGAGCTTATAAAGTTACTTACAGATTACCTACCAATGAGGTCCTCACATCGGCAGTGGGATTCGAACTGACAACCTTGTGGGTTATGAGTCGTATTCTTACCAACTGGACCACCTTCGTTGGCAAAATAGTCATCATTTGGTGGCTGGTGGCTTCCCCAAAAAGGAGCAAATCGTCAGCAAAGAATAGAAGAGTTAGAGGTGGGCCTCCCACATTAAGCACAATCGGCTTCCAACTTCCATCCATCACCATGTCCTGAATACAATGTGCCAATTGTTCCACACAAAGGACAAAGAGGTATGGGGAGAGAGGATCTCCTTGTCTAATCCCACGGGTTGGAGAGGAAGCATCAGTAGTGTCACCATTAAAAAGGACCCGCATGGAAACTGAAGAAACACAAGTCATGATCAACCTTCTGAAGTGGTCTCTAATACCGATTTCCTACAAGACATTGTCCAAGAATTCCCACCTCAAACGGTCATAAGCCTTTTCCAGGTCAACCTTTACTGCCATAAAACATTTTTTTCCTTTCTTTGTACGCATAGTATGAAACACCTCTTGAGCTATTACAATGTAGCAAGAGCTGTGTCTACCAGGGATGAAACTACATTGGTGCGGAGCAATGAGAGAGGCCGTTTGTCTCCTCAGCCTATTAGCAATGACCTTTGTAACAATCTTGTAGGTTATATTGCAAAGGCTTATTGACCGGAATTGCTTCAGGTTCTCGGGCTGTAGGAGTTTGGGAATCAACACAACTAAAGTCTCATTTATTTCAGCTATCCTGCTTAGGTTCACATAGATGCTCTGAATTAAGTCACAAACAGAAGGCCCAATTACGTCCTATTGGCTATGGAAAAAATTGGTTGTAGTCCATCGAGTCCAGGAGCTTTCAAGGGGCCCATACTAAACACCGCGTCTTTTATTTCTTCAACAGTGAACTGCCCCTCCAAACTTAACAAGCTCATGTTGTCCAATCTAGGAAAGGTGCATTGAGTATCCAATGGCACCAGATCCCTAGTGGCTTGGTATAATTCACGAAAAAACTCAACAGCCATATGCTTTAATTCACTCGGGTTCCTAACCAAAGAGCTATCAATAGAGGTGAGAGCCTCAATTTTATTTCTTTTACGCCTAATGATAACCGTTGTATGGAAAAAGTGAGTGTTTCTATCTCCCAAACGTGGCCAATCACATCTTGCTTTTTGGGAGCAAAACAATTCTTCTTGAGCTAAAACTCCGTTATATTCTTCCTATAGCTTTTGAAGGGGCTTTTTTATATGAGTATCCAACCCCATGGAGAATCTTCTATTATGCCCTCCATACACCCTATCAACCTTCTCTTCTTGTGGAAAATATTTTTGAAGCAACAATAATTCCACTCTTGAACCTTATTTTGGAAATCACCCACTTAATTGTGCCAACCTGTATTCCCGCACCAAGCTTCTTGAACCAACGATCCGAAAGTTGAGTCGGTGAGCCAGCTAGCCATAAAACGGAAAGGCCTCGTTAGAATTATCCCTCCTAATTTTAGCCTCTAGTGACAAAAAAAGGTGCTTGTGGTCTGATTTAAATGTGGGACGATGCAATATAGAAGCTTCAGGGAACATTACTCTCCATGCAGAGTTGGCCACACCCCCTATCAAGCCTATCATTGAATCCACTCCATTCCCATGTAAATGACGAGCCTTTAAACCCTAGATCATCCAAACCACAATCAAATAAGCAAACGTTGAAGCACTCGCATTGAGTACTTGTTTGGACTAGCTCCTCCACTTTTCTCATGGGAAAATTGGTATGCAATAAAATCACCCATAGCTAGCCAAGGCCCATTACAAGCTAGCACAAACTCACCAAGCTTTCTCCAAAGATCATGTCTACCATGCAAGTGTGGACTACCATAAACAGCCGAAAAATGCCAGGGACCCCGGTTTGCACAAGTAATTCTCGCGTGTACTACCTGTGTAGATTCCTGTAGAATATCAAGCTTCAACGAGGGGCCATTCCAAAGGATCCAAATCCCCCCGAAAATCCCCTAGCATCCACTTTAAACGAATCATGAAGCCAAGCTCGCGAATGACTCTATCTGCTCTAGTATCACTTATACGAAGTTCAAAAAGAACAAGCATATCCAAGTTGTAGCGTAAAGATAGGTCCCTTTCTAAGTTTAACTCATCACCAATCTCCATTGGACTTTCAACACTCTTATGGCATTCAGGAGGGCGCTGGTTTAAGGCAAGGACAGTTTCCTCCTCCATTGGATGCACTCCATTGTTGTTGTTAGCTATACCTTGAGTGGGAGCTTTCAAGATATTGGTCCCTCCTGAGTCTGCAGCATTGTGACTCGGTTTCATATGGACAGCCTGAGTAGGGAGCTCGTCACTTTTTCCCCTGGTGAGTTGATTCGGTTCAACATGTAATCTTCCTTACCCATTGGGCCCACCGAGTTGATACGAACTCCACCTCTAGCAATATTCTTTATGGCTCTGACCGACCCATTTGGTGACACGCTACTGTTAGCGTTGGCGTTGCTTGGGCCCACACCCCCTTTCAAACCCCCACTTGGTTTATGCGGATTTTTTTGCATGGGGAATATTGTCACCCACTGCATGGATGTACTCCGTATCCTTTGGCACCTCCTCAACCAAAATTTCCTTTTGCTTACCTTTATCATTTGCTTTATGTACCACATCCACAAAGTGTGAGCCGTCACACTATCATCGCACTCCTCCCAATACGACAAACCTTGATCCCCGGCCTCTGGGACCCTCGTAATTTCTGCCCATTTCTCTCCCTTCCAACATTCCCACGTCGCTCCTGGTCACGTGGTAGCACCCTTCGCCTTCCACCTCTTGTTCTGGGGATCATCCAAGGCCCAAAAACTTCTTCCTCTTGACAATTTTCCACTTTTCTATCTGGACACATTCTCGCTTCATAGCCTTCATTCGATCATCATGGCCCTTGTCATCCTGCTCAGTCCTAGGAATCTTCTCGACCATCAGTGGGCACACCTCTTTTTTATGGCCATAGCGGTGATCAGCCTCTGGCTAATCTAGTTTTATAACTAGAAAAACCTTGGCTTTGTGCTAATTTTATCTCAATTTCGCCCAAATTAGACTTGATTGTCTTTAAGCAGCATTTTGAGTCTGTAAAGTATTTTTAGGTTAATTTAGTTGATTTAGAGTCAAATAAAGCACTTATGCTATTTCTTGTTTTCAGGTTAATAAAGTGAAATAATTCTAGGATTTTTCGCCCCGCGAGAAGGCATTCGCCTCGCGAACCTGAAGCGTGGCTGCCCCGCACTTTGCAATCCTTTCTGCCTCACCCCGCGAATCCATTACTCGCCTCGCGAGACTCAAGACCAGAAGCCATGACTTTTCCATTCCTCGCCACGCGAGCCGTACTTCGCCTCACGATAAGACCAAACGTTGCGTAAGATTCGCGTCGCGAGACAAGTGTTCGCCTCGCGAGTCAATAAAACCGGAAAGCTGTATATAAGTCTGTTTTAGGCGGAACCGAGAATGGATCTTCTTATCTTTTGTTTTCTTTTAGGTTTAGATAGCTGCGTTATTTTTGTTATGGAGAACTAGTCTCATAGGATTAGTCTCATCGTGATTGGTTTCAATTACACTTGAGGTTCTGTAATTCCTGTTTTCATTTGCTTTTCTCTTTTCAATGCGATGCTATATGTTTATGTTTGTTTAATTCAGGAGTGTATAGTGTTGTATTGATTCATTTCGGTGATGTTATGTTCCTATACTTAATCGCGTTTGTTTAATTCACGTGTGTTCGTTCATGTTCGTTTAGTTCATGAGGGCTTAACCCTGTTTGTTTAATTCGGGAATAGGAACATATATCCGTAGTAGCGATTTTGTTTGTTAATTGTTGCTACAACCGAAAGGGGATTAGAATCTGCTTAGGGCTTGGAATTTACATGAACCAATGATGGTTGGGAAACCGAGAACAGTAGGTTAATCGTCCTTAGCATTTCTGATAATCCTTTAACTGCTTTGTTTTTATTGCTCTGTTTCTGTTTTGTTTCTTTATTTTATTTCCATCCAAAACCCCCCAAAATCTAATTTTTCTGTTAACAACAACCCAAGAGTCCTTGTGAGACGATATCCGAGTTGTCGCTCCCTATCAACATATTTTGTAAATCGCTCACTTTTTGGCACGTGCGCGACAACGCGACCAAAAATTGGCGCCGTTGCCGAGGACTCTTGTTTGTTATTAACAGAAAAAAAAGAAAAAAAGAAAAAAAACATTTTTGCTGAATTTGTCTGGTTATGGATCTTACTGATAGGCTCACTTATTTGAAGCAATTGTTTCAGCAGACAAGGTTTTGTGGCATGTGCGGCTCTCTCCGAGCACTGCTTGAGGCATGCCCCATTCTCGATGTAAGATACTTATTTGCCTCGGGCTTATGCAATCTATCCTTACAATCAAGGCAATAAGCTTGAGGATAATGAAGAGCCTTTGGAATTAGATGCATGTGTTGAAAGTGATGGGGTGGATGAACTGTGTGCTGAAATTCCAGACATTTAGACCTTTACTAATTCAGTTTCTTGTACTACATGTACTGACTGTACTGACAGTAACCCGTGTGCTGTTTGTGCTGAGTTTCTTGATTCTATTTTGCAGGGTGATAGTGTGAGTGAAGCCGTCTGTTCAGCCGAAGTTCTTGACATCATGGCTACTCCAAAGACACCATCCATTGAGCAGCCACCTTCCTTAGAGCTCAAGCCACTTCCAGACATTCAAACCTTTTCTGATTTAGTTTATTGTAACATATCTACTAACCTTTTCGATGAATGGAGTCCACCACATATTTACTGTCCATCTCAAAACAAACATGTTCTCAGCCCATAGATGAGACCCAACGTATAGCATGGAGGAGGCCAAAAGCCTCACCCTTGTGGACCCGAAGAGAGGCAGAGAAATGTTCTGATCATGCAACAATGAAAGACCCCTTCTTGTAACAGACTAATTTTAATTATGCTATTCAATCGGTTAAAATATAATTAAATTATATTTTAAATTTGAGAGTTAGAAAGTGTTTTTGATTAAAATAAAATCATATTCATAGTCTACTTTATGGTAGAGGGTTACGATAAAATTTTCGGTTGAAAATTCAAACGAAAGCCGGTCTGCGTTTTCACTGCCGGTACGAAATGGAGCTGAATAGGAGACATAAAAGGCTTGAGGTGAGATGAGGGAGTGAGGTGACTCACTAGAGGTATGGCCTAAGCTACCTCCTAAAAAGTGGTCATGATGGACTTTTTGAAATATATCATATTATATTCTAAAAACCTATTTTTCTCTTTCCTCTTCAACCAAACAAGGCACAAGGTCAAAACTTGCTCTCCAAGCTCATTCCTCTCTTCTCAATTTCGTGCCACTCTCTCCCCTCTCTATATATACCCCTTTCATTTTCACTTCATCATCTTCCTCCTTCAACCTCCATTAAACCTTCATCTTCTTCTTTCTTCTAAAAGTTCAAGCTCTTAAAGCTTTAGTTTTTATTCATCTTTTCTACTTAAGTTCTTCATTAAAGTTCTTCCTTATACTAAGGGTAATGCTCTCATATGAATCTTTTTGCAAGTTTCATCTTTTATTTCTTAGTTTACTTTATGTGTTCTTTATATGCTTTAAACTTCTAAAATCTCTCTAAAATGGTAGAAAACTCCTTTTGAGTTGAAACCACTTTCTATAGTCTTGTATTAACTTATATTTTCACATACTAAGAGGTTATGTAAAACAAAAATCTCTAGCTATCTCTTCCAATGAAGGCCGAATGCTTGCATTTGTGACCTAAGAAGTTTTTGTTTCAACTTTTGGAATATGATCATGTGATTGAGTTTCTAACTATCTATTGATCTTAAATCTATAAATCTTGGAAGTTTTGATAGCTTGTTCCTATGATGGCTGAAAATATGAATAAGTAAGCCTATGATACTATGTTTCAACTTTCCAAGTATGATCATGGATTTAGAACTCTTAATACCTTGTGATTCTAAACCTAAGAGTTATTGTTAAACAAAGAATATTTTTCCTCATCATCCTATGATGGCCGAAACTTAGTGTTTAGGTACTAGGATGTTTGAGTTTTTATTTTTCCAAAATGATCATGGACTTAAGCTCCATAAGATATTTGGATGCTAAGTCTAAGAGATTGGAAAGTTTAAGGATTTCTAACTTGTTTATTCTATGTTATTAAAGCTAGGATGTATTACTTTCATTTTTCCAAGATGATCATGAACTTAAGCTCCATAAGATATTTGGATGCTAAGTCTAAGAGATTGGAATGTTTAAGTTTCCATTGTTTTCCAAAATGATCATGGACTTGAGCTCCATAAGATATTTGGATGCTAAGTCTAAGAGATTGGAAAGTTTAAGGATTTCTAACTTGTTTATTCTATGTTATTAAATCTAGGATGTATTACTTTCATTTTTCCAAGATGATCATGGACTTGAGCTCCGTAAGATATTTGGATGCTAAGTCTAAGAGATTGGAATGTTTAAATTTCCATTGTTTTCCAAAATGATCATGGACTTGAGATCCATAAGATATTTGGATGCTAAGTCTAAGAGATTGAAAAGTTTAAAGATTTCTAACCTATAAATCATATGAAGGCCGAACCTAAAGGTTATGGACCTAGGATACTTTGTTCTTATTTTTCCAAAATGCTCATGGTTTTGAGCTCCTTGATACATATGGATGCTAAATCTAAGAGATTGGAAAGTTTAGTGAATGCTAGCCTATTTTACTAGCCTTGGCCGAATACCCTAAGTTTATAACTTAGGGGGATTTTAATTCAACTTTGTTAAGTGATCATTGTTTATGAACTCCTAACACTTAAGGATCATAAATCCATGAGTTGTATAATTTTCGGGAATCTCTAACCCTAAGAACTAGTCTTGGCCGAACCTATATCTTGTGGTTTAGTGTTCTTGTTTGATTTTAACTTGTGATTTTGTGTTCATAACCTTAGACTTCCATCGTGGAGGAAACGAGGACGTTCGTGGTATACCTCTTCGAGCATCTAATCTCCTTACCTTCACAGAAGGTGGAGTTAGTACTTTGTGGTGTGACAACGAGGAGCTTCGAGTTCGGGAGTCCGGTGATAACCCAGGTGGGGGAAAGAACCAACCTATCGTCTGAATGGATAAGTAGTAGATTATATAATAATTGTGTAGGGCGACCTAAACCCTACTAGTAGTCGAGTAATTGACAAAACCAAAATCACATTGGAAGCCTTTTTCTTAAAAACCAATGGCGATTCGGGGATTGTAGGTTTATCGATATTAGGTTGATTTTAGATTGTTGATGGTTGATTTGATTTTATTACCTTTATTGAATTGATTTTGTGCTATATTGGTGATATGGGAATATTTGGATTGATATTGTGTTATGCATGATCTGTCTGGTTTGTATTATTATGCTTAGTGGTTTTTAAGCAAAGATATATATGTTGTCTAAGAGATGATTGTTTTGGGTGTGAGGATAATGATGATTTAGAAGTGCCTAACCTAGATGATGTATGTTAAAGAGGTGTTATGACATAGAATATGTGTCAAGTTCTAATGGAAGGTTAAGGCACTAGGATGTTGCTAAAACGGGTTGGTGAGATTCAAGTATAAGTGTTGTTGTCCACAACCGTGTATTGGTAATATAATACACAAGGACAAAAGTGTATTGGTAATATAATACACAAAGACGAAAGTGTATTGGTAATATAATACACAAGGACATCTGTGTATTGGTAATATAATACACCGTGTATTGGTAATATAATACACGTAAAACCACTTCTGTGTATTGGTAATATAATACACTTCCGTGTATTGGTAATATAATACACCGTGTATTGGTAATATAATACACCGTGTATTGGTAATATAATACACGTAAAATCAAGAGTTCTCGCGAGACCACTTCCACCGTAGGAAATAGGCGTGCCACTATGGTGTCTTTGAGTAGCATGAGATTGGGGGTGGAGAATGATATATGAACTTGAGGGTGATCTGTTAGTTATGTACGTTGTTTGTCTGTGACAATTACTGGTATGATTTACTATGACTCTTTTTCGTTTTTTGATGATAAAACTATTTTCTTATCCCCTATGTTTCTACATTATTGTGGGTTACTTTACTTACATTAGAAGACCCGATAGAGGATTATGTTGCTGAGGAGCTGGATGGAGCTCTGTATGAAACGGAGGTTGCTGAGGAATTGGATGGAACTCCTTACGAACCAGACGCTGGAGGTCGAGCTGTGGTCCATGGCGAGTAGAGTATAGATAGTATGGCCAAATGTGTCTAAGAAGGAGTATTTTTATATGTTTCCGCTAAGTATGGCTTTTATTTTAAGTTTATGCCTCATGGGGATCCTACCGAGAGGATTCCCTCAACAGTGTTGTTTTGGTAATGTAATAAATAAACAGGTGTGTATTTATATATATTACAACCTTGGTGTGTTTAATTTACAGAGTTATATGATTGTTTAAATAAAGTTTTAATTTTTACGTACTTTTCACGCTAAGCGCGTGATTAAGGAAATAATTAATAAGGTTTTAAGCTAATAAAACACCGGGGCACAATGGGGTGTCTCACTTCTCATCCCTAACACACATGCCTAGCCCCATCATATTTTCATCATTCCTAACAGCTGCATCCAAGTAACATTTGAGCATACCTGATGATGGAGGACACCACCTTATAGGAGCTGATTGATGGGCCTCTATACGAGGTTTTGACCTCTTCATGCATGCCCACCTCCATTCATGCAGAGATGCAGAAGCCCGAGCAACCACATGACCATGGCAAACAAGCTTATTTTCCCAGAGCTTATCGTTCCACTGTTTCCAAACACTCGAAAGGATCATACAAAGAGAACTACACTGATCAGGTTGGAGCTTATAACACAGAGCAAGGAACAACTAGGAAAAACTCTCCATTTGACTAAGGAGGGGCTCAATAAGATCCCAGAAGCCAGCCTCCATCCAACAAGTTCTAACTTCAAAGCATGAGAGTAAAACATGCCATGATGCACTTTCTACTTCACCGTTACACAAAACGCGTGTTAAAGGGCAATGGATTCTTCTGGTTGGATCCTGCCTCTCGTTGGCAAACAATCCCTGCAAGTTCTCCACACAAACATCTTAACGTGGTGGGGAACTTCAATGTCCCAAAGAAGCTTCCAGCCTCCTTCAACCCTCAACGATGAATAGTCAATAATCTGGTCCGAATATGTCCTATACCCGGACCTCACCGTGTATAAGCCATCTTTGTGTGTTTCCATATTACTTTATCAAATCCAGATGTGTTCAATGAAGGCACTGTTAGAATTTGATCCACTTCATGAGCCTGTAAAAAGCTATTAAGCAGAGGAACGTTCCATCTCATCCCATCCTGATGGATAAAATTACTCACATGTATATTATCAATATTACTGATACCTCACGCTTGAAAAGAGTCGACGGTCCATCACGGCCAAGGGTCCCCACGAGCCAAGATATCGGTCCCATTCCCCACACACCAGCGGGCACCTTCCTTTAGCATAACCTGGAAGCTAAAATATCCAGCTTTGAAGACCCTACTCACCATAGAATCTAGGTTAGAAGTGGATTTTCAACCAAGCTTCCCTAGCATTGCTAAATTGAAACCAGGAAAATCCCGACAATCAAGCCCACCATATTCCTTTTGGACAACCATCTTCTCCCATCTCAATCAATTTATACCCTTTTTACCTCCTCTATTTGAATCTCACCAAAAAGAATTCATCATTTTATCAATCTCATCACATAAGGAAGGGTGAATCAGATACATACTCATACAATAACCCGGAATAGATTGGAGCATCGATTTGACAAGCACTTCTCTACCAGCTTTAGAAAGAGATCTACCTTCCCAAGAGTTAATTTTATTCCAAACTCTATCTATAATATAACTGAAAACAACTTTCTTCTTTCACCCCACAATGGAAGGGAGCCCAAGATATTTTCCCGTACCCAACCCTCAATAACACCAAGAACCTGGGAAAGATTACTGCTAAGCTCACTATCCAGTATCCACATTGTTGCTAAAGAAAATTTCAGATTTACCCAAATTGATAGCTTGACCAGAGGATACTTCATACTTAGCCGAAATATATCCTTCAGCACAAGAGCTTCTGTGAGGGAAGCTCGGAGAAATAAAAAAGTAATCATCTACAAACAAGAGATGACTGATAGAGGGGACACCTCTACAATTTTTTATACCATGAATATCACATCTTCTTTCATACTGTTTAATAAGAGAGGTCAGACCCACAACACAAATGAGAAAAAGATAGGGTGACAGAGGATCACCTTGTCTAAGCCCTATAGCAGGAGTAATACATCAAACTGCATCCTGATTAAATAACATTGAATAACTCATTGATGTAACACAAAACATGATCCACTGGACCCACTAACTATCGAAACCCAGCTTCAACATCATCTCTCTTAAGTAAACCCAATCACCATGATCATAGGCTTTACTAATATCATTCTTCAAAGCTAAACCGCCTCTCTTTCCTTTCGTCTTATACGTGTTTAATATCAATAATTTCTTTCTTTTTTTAAGCAAAAAGGTATGCAAAAGCATCACTATAAGGTAAGGCATCCTAACTAGGTTAGCACCCCAAACCTTATCAATCATTTGCAACATACTCCCTCCCGGTCCTTATTATAAGAAACAAAACCCTAAAACACACAGACCAAGGAAATGCATTGAAATAAGCTAATAGTAATTAATGTTCATATAAATTTACAAAAATACCCCTTCTAATCTTAATTAATGTTCCACTTTATGGAAAGTCAATACTATCTTGTAAATATAAATCCTATAATAAATGAGGGTAAAATTAGAAATTAGCATTTAATGTGTCAAAATTGATGCATGTTTCTTATATTTTGGATCAAAAAAAGTATCCATTTGTTTCTTATAATAAGGACCGAAGGGAGTACCTTATATATTATTAAAAAAAGATAAAAATAGAAAACAAGAGACATTTGGGGTGGGGCAAACCAAACCCATGATAGAGTACAATCTACTTAAACCTATAACAAGGAAAACCTAAACTATTATGGTTAAAATATGCCCTAACAAAATTGGGAACTAAGTCCCACCAAATGAAATCCTGAATGGTCAATCCATGGGCAGCTAACTTATCAGCACATGAATTACTTTCTCTAAAAATATGAGTTACAACAAAAGACATTTGCTTAAATAATAACATACAATTTAACCATCTATTTTACAATCTCCATGGAACATCATTTCCATTTTTAAATGCATTAACTACTATCTACGAGTCACATTCCTGCCACAAGTGCTTCCAACCTTTTTCCACATCTAATTCAATTGCATATATTGCACCACTGAATTCAGCCATCAAAGAGTTTCCCATTCCTAGGTTCATAGCAAAGCATGAAATAGACAACTATAAACACGAGAAAGCGGGTTGAATTATGTTTATCAGAATTTAAAACAAAGTTGAATACTTTTCGCACATAGGAGCTAGGTTCAGACGAGTGAGAAAAACTCAGTACAGACAGGTGACCTGTCTGATGAGATTTCAACAGAAAAGCAAGTAGGCACACAACTTGAAAACTAATTTAAAGATCACACTTTAACCCCTTAGTTAGAAAGCAGATATAATGATCCAAGCAGCAAAGTAGTTTAAGAGAAGAGAGATTAACACAACTATTTATCCCGGTTCACTCTTCAACACAAAGAGCTACGTCCACATCCTTGGCAAAGACCAAGTTTTATCCACCATAACTCGATCAAAGTTACGACTCCAAGTATTGTTTGCATGTCTAGCATCTTCGTGTTCCAAGACAAGTATTCTTTGCACACCTAGCCTCTTCAGTGCTCACTCAAGTTTGGTTGAGAAGTTTGTTTGCAATAAGTACAATCAAGGCAGATGCTTCTTTCACTAACACTCGAGTGGTTTAAAATGTAAGCTTAGGAAAGATCACGTAATAACTTCAAATGATTGAAGAATACAGATTGAAAGAATGAAGAAATAAATGCACAGAGTAATGACTCTTTTAATGCTGTGAGTTCACTGTATGTCTTCATCTTCAATGACTTCTATATTTATAGTCTTCAAGCATTTAAGATCCATTAGAGACATTCCATTAGTTGTGGGATTCAACCAGAACTTCATTAAATGTAATAGAGTCGTTCTGGGCAACCATTAATGCAATAAGAACGTTGGTTGTACTATAACATGAAGAGTCATGACTTTATGCATCGTGTAGTAGCCATATCAGAGTTGCGCAGAGTGTTTTTTTGTACTTTACTGAGTACATTTCCCTTTTTGTGTAATAACCAGGAGTACTAGGGAATAAAGCATGTTGGAAGCATTTTTTAACTGGACTTCACTTCTGATTTCATAGGTTGCTTGTGAGAATGACTTCTGACTTTTCTTCATAAGCGTGAGACTAAGTGAGAGAGACCTTCAGAGTCTTACATATTTGGGGACAGCTTCCAAAAGCTTGTTTGGTCTTTGGTTCTTCATCGAGAAACCATAGATAAGTGTAGGGACTTATCGTGAAGATAGGTTGAGACTTTTCTCGAAGAAAGTCAATAATCCTAGTCACAGACAGAGAGTTAACTTTTTTGCTTATCCGCAGAAGTTGTCATTTATGTGGGCAGACAGTGAGTCTTACTATTTTGATCTCGCACACTAAGTAGACAAAGTTTAACAACCAATATGCATGTTAATTAAATCATTATCCAATGTTTAGTTTTCATCAAACCTTAAGGAAATGCACATCATACATTTTAGAGACTTAACAATCTCCCCCTTTTTGATGATGACAAACATTAAGATGATTTAATGAACCTTAGAAAATATCAACAGAGGAAGTAACACAAATCAGATAAGTTGAAATTTTATTAACTAGACTGGATGCGTATAGTGTGCACTTAAGTTCACTTAACAAAGATAGAGTAAGATATATGATCGTATTTAATTTTAAAGACAAGTTTTATTTTAACTTAGTCATTTATGTATTATCTTACTTACTCCAAGTTTCATCAAATCAAAACATAATCATCTTCAGTACTTTCTCCCCCTTTTGTCAACAACAAAAAGGAATACACAGAAAGAAAAAGAACAGAGAAGATACATGATAAAAGAACATTGATTTTTATTCATCATAAGCTTTTTTAGGTACAGGGCAGATTTTTACAACATAGACTACCTAGGCTGACTAAACTATAAAAACAGAGAGTCAACTCTTTGTTGCAACAGTAGTCTCGCATGCCTTTCTTCATCCAGCTTGTCTTCTCGAGTGTCACAACTGAGCTTGAAGCAAACTGGTTGAGGAAACATACAGGTTTGAGTACCAGGGCAGAGCTAAAATTGGGGGTGCCTTGGGTACAGAGAAGGGTGAGATAATGCGAGGGAAGATGAGTTGATGAAGGGTTTGATAATAAAAGAATGGAAGAAAAGCCAACTTAAACAGGGGACTGATTATGACAAAGTCAGTATCAGGAGAAGAAAAGATACAGGAAAGTCTCTCAGACAGAGAGATAGACAGGTGATAGTTATTTGTAAAAGAGGGGGAAGAGGTTGTTGGGCTAAGACAGATGGAGCTATAGGTAACATGGAATCTATATGACGTAAAAAAGGAGTTTGATCCTCACATTAAAAGAAATAAATATCTAGACCTACGTGGTAACATTACAACAAAGGCAGGATAAAGTGAGTTTCACCAATGTTCTAATGAACAAAACAATAGGGGGATAAAAGAAAATCTCCCTACAAGGGTTAAGGATATGAGGTGGAGGAGAAGGGGTGACAGTTAGATGAGAAAAACTTGCAATCATCAGAGATTGCAGATCACACACAACAGACTCGATGATATGCCAGTTTGTTCTTTGGGAGTTGAGTCCCTGTGAACCACTGTGTACTGACATATATCAGACACAACATCATATGATGATGTTTGGGTTTGGTAAGAGGAGACACGTGAGGAGATGAGAGACATAACAGATAAAGGTTGGACAAACAAGGCAGGTGGAGAAGAAACAGAAGAGTTATGGATATCTTGGTGAGAGGGTGAGGATCGTGCATAGGGAATAGAGGAGAAAACTAGTTGATCCTTAGACATCTTCTGTAACACCCCCTGGGTATTACTAAGTAACACATGCGGAAGTAAATTAAAAAGATAATTTACTGGTTGCTTTCAGAAAATTGTTTTCTTTTAAGTCAGAAAACTGGGGTATAAAATTTTTCTTTAAGGATAACTCAAATCCATAATACATACATTTATAACGTAAAGTCACATTCGTAACAAAGTTACCATGACATACAACATTTCTCTAAGTTTCCATTTTCAAAAGAAAAAGTTTAAACTACAGATGGATGTATATAACACTACATTTACCGACCTCTTTAGATATACAACCCAACTCAGGCTCCTAAGCTGGTCATTCTATCAAATATTCATTGACACTAGGTCTTCAAGTGTCTTAGAAAGACTCCTCTGCAACATCGGTACTAGAGTACCAAGGTACTACAAAGAAACCCGAAGAGACCTGATATAACCGGAAGAGTGAGACACTGCAAATGGATATATCATACAACAACCATATACATGATACATACAACACATTGGCATATTAGCATTTAAGCATTATTCATAGATAAAATAACAAGTGTTATATAAGTGGGTCTCATACCCGAATCAATCATTTTTATAAAGATAATGCATGACACTTCAATCATCGTGTTCTAAACTTAATCTCCTGGAGATCCCAACATCCTCAAAATGAGTTGATCGTGCTCGATACACCGCCTCATTGGCTAGCTAAGCACAATGATAATACACTGCCTCATTGGCCATTTAGGCACAACGATTATGCACACAATTTCATTGTCCACTTAGGCACAATGATACACATACACCGCCTCGTTGTCCATTTTAAGAACAATGATAATACACCGCCACATGATACCTTTCCCCGTTAAGGTCTCATGATAAAACCATGTCGGCATGTCTCACGTAAATGCAAATGTAAATCATTTAGTTCTCGATCTTTTCTTTGTGTTCGCTCTCATTCGTCGTCGAGCTTAAAGGCTAGCGACTATTCATAAATTTCATCATCACCTGAAAATCAATAACGCAGACGCCGTAGTCCGGAGAGCTCAATCACAACACCTTAGACCGATGCCGCAGTCAAGGTTTAGTGGTCACGTAAATCATTTATGATTTTATCCATGTTTTATTCTAACATGATAAGGACTCATAGTCCGCAAAGAACGAAATCAGACGCACAATCCTCAATTCCGAGATTTGGACTCTTAGCCCATAACATCATGACGAGGACCCTTGGTCCATAATTCTTGACACGGATCCTAGATCACGTGCATATCACGGAAAACTAGAGCGACGTCTCGTGACTAGATTCCTATTCACATGTGCTTACTTTTCGCTCGTGAAAATCAAATCCAAAACAAAAACCTCGGCCACTTATCCAAGTAACCGAACGCTTCCAAATCATTTAGGAGAAAATCCTTTTCCTTTGCAGAATCTTTTATAAAGCAATTAGGAAATTCGTTTGTTTTTGAAATCCATGATGGAATAAAGTCAAATATTTTCAAAGGGTTTTTCTTTCATAAAACACATAGTTCGAAAAAGGTTTTCTCTCGTACAAAACTTTAGATCATGAAAGGGTAGTTTCCATTGACTTAAAATCACTTCAACATTTCTTTTAAAAACGAGAATCTTATTCTTTTTGAAGTAAGCACTTTAAACATAACTTTTATAGATGAAACCAAAACTTTCAAAGTTCTATTCAAGACTTATTAGGGCTTTTAATCCTTATAATCATTGAGCACATACTCAAGTCCGGCTTCTCAAACTTCAATCAATAGTAATATATCTCAAACAGTAATATCACGCTTAATGACAGTTCATCACATATATATAATTCACAATACTATAAAGCAAGTAATAATAAACTTCAAGTAATAATCACAATAGCTCAAGTAAACAAGTCATTCAAGTATTGGCTCCATATCATAATAATAATCAAATCACTCAAGTTAAACACATACACACATGCATATAGTCATTGAATATCCCTAGGCAATCCCCTCTTACCTTTGGTTAGGTAGAGATATGAGATGCTTGGATAGAAGTACCGCGAACGTCCTCACTTTCTCTCGATAGAAGTCTAAGGTTATAAACACAAGATCATAAGTTAAAATCAACCAAGAACACTAAACCACAAGGTATTAGGTTTGGTCAAGACAATAAATTAGGGTTAGAGATCCTCAAAATTATACAACTCATGGATTTATGATCCTTAAGTGTCGGGAGTTCATAAATAATGATCATTTAACAAGGTTGAATTAGAATCCCACTAAGTTATAAACTTAGGGTATTCGGTCAAGGCTATTAAAATAGGCTAGCATTCTCTACACTTTCCAATCTCTTAGGTCTAGCATCCACACATAGTAAGGATCTCAAAACCATGATCATTTTGGAAAATGAAAAACAAAGTATCCTAGGTCCATAACCTTCTAGGTTTGGTCTTCATAGGACTTATAGGCTAGAAATCTCTAAACTTTCCAATCTCTTAGACTTAGCATCCAAATATCTTATGGAGCTCAAGTCCATGATCATTTTGGAAAATAATAAATAACATATCCTAGGTTCAATAACATAGAATAAACAAGTTAGAAATCCTTAAACTTTCCAATCTCTTAGACTTAGCATCCTTCTATATTATGGAGCCTTAGTCCATGATCGTTTTGGAAAATGAAACTCAAACATCCTTGCTCTAAAACATTTAAGTTTTAGCCTACATAGGATAATGAAAAATATTCTTTGTTTGATAACAACTCTCAGGTTTAGAATCACAAGGTATTAAGAGTTCTATATCCATGATCATACTTGGAAAGTTGAAACATATCATCCTAGGCTTACTTATACATATTTTCGGCCATCATAGGAAAACAAGCTATCAAACCTTTCAAGATTTATAGATTTAAGATCAAGGAATAGTTAGAAACTTAAACACATGATCATATTCCAAAAGTTGAAGCAAAATCCTCCTAGGCCACATATGCTTAGCATTCGGCCTTCATAGGAAGAGATAGGTAGAGATTTTTGTTTTAAACAACCTCTTAGTATGTGAAAATATAAGTTAATACAAGACTATAAAAAGTGGTTTCAACTCAAAAGGAGTTTTCTACCATTTTAGAGAGATTTTAGAAATTTAAAGCATATAAAGAACACATAAAGAAAACTAAGAAATAAAAGATTAAACTTGAAAAAAGATTCATATGAGAGCATTACCCTTAATATAAGTAAGAACTTTAATGAAAAACTCAAGTGGAAAAGACTAATAAAAATGGAAGCTTTAAGTGTTTGAAAAAAAAGAAGAAATGGAAGAAGTTGAAGAAGTATGAAGATGGAGGAAGAAAATGAGAGAATGAAGACGAGTGATGATTATATAGAGGAGGGAGAGGGGAGCACGAAATTTTGGAGAGAGGATGAGCTTGGAGAGCAAGTTTTGTCTTTAAGACTTGTTTGGTTGAAGAGGAAAGAGAAAAATAGGTTTTTAGAATATAATATGATACAATTTGAAAACTGTGATGATTACACTTTTGGAGTGTGTCATAAACCTTTCCCAACATGTCCCATCAAGTCACTTCACTTCTTTTGTGCTCCCTAATCTGCTCAATTTCGTCTCTATTGTATTTTTCGATCGTAATTCTTTCGACGCTTCTCGAATAAAATATTATATTCTATTTTTGAATGATAATGTTCAAAATAACCAAAGTTGAAGGAAACATAATAAAAACACTAACTGTCTCGCTCATGGGTCAAAATTAGGTTTTCCCGCACAAGAAACTTGTACCTGCAAAGAGAAAACGCAGATCGGCTTCGTCTGAATTTTCAACCAAAAATTTTACCGTGACTTCATATAATACAACAACATAATAAAATGATTTTAGTTTAATTAAAATCATCCTCTCGAGTTTAATCTAAAATAAACACATTTAAATATGTATTTATCGCTACAAAAAGCATAGGAAAAAAGGGTGTTACATCTTCAGCCTTCTTCTTTGAAGGAGACACAAAGGTCAATTTCAGGGGCTAACAACTATCTCGAGTCCACCAGACAGCCAAGAGCAGCTTGCAAAAAGAACTTCAACTTTTGCAGAGGGTCCTTCACAGCAATTTCTTCCCTTTCACCATAAGCCATTATTGGCACCGGGTAGCCTCGACCTTCTTTTTCTAGGAATGATTCCCAAATCAAGAGGCTTCTTCTATTTGGGGTTCCTCCAAGGGTAGAGTTGTTCCGCCCCCTAGCAGAGATACTTCATCTTTGCTAGGTTTAGACTCCAGTTGCCCGACCTTGGCAAAGGTCTTCACTAACCTTCTTCTTTTATCAAGTTGCAAACGCAACAACCGATTCCTCGCCTTCACTTGTCTTCCTCTTCGGGAGAGGGTTTTCACCTTGAACCTTAAAGGCTCAACAATTTCAGCGATTTCTTCTTCGTGAGACCAAGGTTTCTCCAACTCAGGTCTCCGGTCTTGTCTCGGCCACCTTTCCGTAGGGCTTCCGTGATCCTTTCATAAATAGGAACCTCTCGATTCATCGCTGGAAACCACCGGTTCCTCCTTCTCGCTTCTTATTAACAAGTAGGGTTCTTCTTCTTTTATTCTTATCTTCATCCACATCCTCCGTAGGGATACCTTTAATGTCCATCATAGACAAGATCTTCCTATCAATGGGAAGTGACATGTCTATGAAATGGGCATCACCGGGAACAAACAGACTTGTTCCTCAAGACCCTCACAACAAAGATCCCATGTGGGATAGGTTTGCATGTTGGTCCTCTTGATCAGAGTTTCAAGATACATGTAGATTAGATCGTTGATGTCCACCTTGATTTTGTGAATCAAGTGGTACAGAGCAAATCTGTCCATCTTGGTCACATTATCTCGTGAGCCTTTCCTAGGCAACACGCACTCCAAAGCGACAGTGCAAGAATCTGCACTTTGTCACCATGCTTATAGGCTTCTGGTTCTCAAGGTTGGGAACACCATAGATAGCTATGTTGACATTCTCGGTTCCCACCCATTTTTCCCACTTAGGTTTGAAAGCAGCTCCAATCCTAGGGCATTTTGTAACCAGCTCCAGAGAACTGATGGGGAAGAGAAGGGTTTTATCCATCACCTGAGCCCTAAAGCTTTTGGTTCCATCAATCTTGCTAGTGATGACCATAGCATTTGTCCATAATTCTTTGACAAGCTTGGGATGAACAAGCTCTTTGATGTCAAAGAAAGAAGTCCACTTGGAGTATTCCAACTCCTCAGTGACATCCATACCCCATTTCTTTATCTATCGAAGATCAACAGCATTTGCTAGGTAAGATTTTTTCCACATCAAAGAACCTTCAGTGTTGTATTTCTCAAAGAATTTCTTTCGACGACTGATGCTTAGATGGTACCATTTCTGAGAGAAGGGGTTTCTAGGGTTTTTTTAGAAGAGAAAAGGGTTTCAAAGAGGAGAAGACGAAGACGGAGAGAGTTAAAGAGTTTGAAATCGTAAAGGTTAAACCTTTATGACTCTTTACCTTTTATAGCAATAAAGGCAAGAGAGAGAAATGATATATTTTTAATTCTAAAAGGACGACGATTTATGTGGGGAACTGTAGCACCCACTTAAGACATAATGAAAACATGGTTTCGAGATTAAAAACCGACGTGCACATGATTAGCTTTGGATTAATAAATGGCATTAAATAATTAATAACCATTTCAATAAAAATTGTTGAGTTCTAGCATAAAGGACTCAAAGCAGAGTCGACAGTAACACGACAGTGTAGATAGCATAGACAGGTTCACATTCAGACATGTCATTCAACAATGGAATGCATGTTTAGATTATCTCTAATAAACAAGAACCTTTCTTCTGCTAATGGTTTAGTGAAAATATCAGCCCATTGATTTTCAGCTTTAACAAACTTAATATCAAAGATACCTTCTCGAACATAATCTCTTATAAAATGATGTTTGATTTCAATGTGCTTTGCCTTAGAATGCTGAATTAAATTTTTAGTTAAGCATATAGCACTTGAGTTATCACACCATATAGATATGTTATGCTCATAAATAGAGTAATCCTCAAGTTGATGTTTTACCCATAAGAGTTGAGAGCAGCAGCTAGCAGCTGAAATGTATTCTCCTTCAAGCAAGAGAAAGAGCAATGGTTGTCCGCCTCTTGCTTGACCAAGAGACTAAGCTTGCTCCAATGAAGTGACCTCCTCCACTAGTGCTTTTTCTTTCTATTATGTCTCCAAAGAAAATCAGCATCACAAAATCCAACTAATCAGTATTCTCTGTAGACAGCTTGGTCTACCTTTTAATTTCATCATCTTTGCTTAGTTTGGCATTGGGTTTTCGAGGGAGTTTTCATGAGCTTGGAATTTTCCATTTTGTACTTCTTGAGTATCTCCTTGGTATACTTTTTGCCGATGAATGTAAATTTCATCACTTGTCTCGCTTAATTTGTAATCCAAGGAAGAACTTCAATTCTCCCATCATGCTCATCTCAAATTCAGCTTGCATTAGCTTGGAAAATTCCTTGCACGCTTTTTCGTAGTTGCTCCAAAAATAATATCATCAACATATATTTGGACTATAATAAAGTTCTCTTTAGAGTTTTTCTTAAACAAGGTGGTATCTACTTGTCCTCTAGTAAAACCATTTTGCATGATAAAAGAACTAAGTCTATCATACCATGCTCTAGGTGCTTGTTTCAAACCATATAATGTCCTTTTAAGTTTGAAAATATGATCTGGTTTATCTCGAATATTCAAAACCAGGAGGTTGTTTAACATACACTTCTTCATCAATTATACCATTTAGGAAAGCACTTTTCACATCCATTTGAAAAATATTGATTTGGTTTTGTGCAAGATATGACATTAACATACGTATAGCTTCTATTCTAGCTATAGGTGCAAAGGTTTCAAAGTATAATCAATACCTCTTGTTGGTTATAGCCTTGAGCTACTAACCTTGTCTTATTCCTAACAACTTTGCCATCTTCATCCAATTTGTTTCTAAAGACCCATCGTGGTCCAATGACAGATTTGTTTTTGGGCTTAGAGACAAGTGTCCAGACATCATTTCTGATAAACTGGTTGAGTTTTTCTTGCGCAAGAATCCAACTTTCATCCTCAAGACCTTCTTCAATGTGCTTTGGCTCCATTTCCTACATAAAGGCAACATTGCTTGATTCTCTTAAAGTGGATCTGGTTCTTACTCCTTCGTAGGGATTTCCACAATAAGATCCTTAGGATGATGAGTGTTGAACTTTGAATCCCTTTTGAGATCATCATGAAGATCTTGACTTATCTCGCCGACCGGTCTCGTTGACCTCGTCCGCGACTTGTCTCGCTCCACTTGTCCTGCCGACTCAAACACAGGTTCCGTCTTGGTCGATCTGGTTGTTGACTTTCCTCGCCTATTTATATCAAGACCACCAATAGTAATAATGCCTATAACCTTCCCTTTTTGATTGCCTCCAAAGGCAACATGTCCTCATTTCTTAAGTTGGAGGTTTAGGAACAAAGACCTTTCTCCCTGGCATGTGTCGTGAGCAACCACCGTCCGGTACCAATAGTGGTGTTTTTTTGTCCTATTAAGGACATCTCATCATCCGAATCTGAGCCGTGTTGGCCATCAAACCGAGATTAGCTTCGCCCTCCTGCTTCTTCATCGATGATGTTGACTCCAAGTCTTCCCAAGTAGCCATCATTCCTTTCTTCTTCTTTTTGAAGAACTTCTTAAAAGGGGCTTTCTTGAGTTGAGGACATTCAGCTTTGATGTGACCAGGTTTCTTGCACTCTACAGCGCATAATTGAACTCTTGTCCGTTGAGGTCGATTCTTTGAAGTTCTTGTCCTTGTTAAACCTTCTGAATGGCTTATCCTTTCTAAAATTCTTTTTCTGTAAGAGAAGCTTTATCTTCTTGGTTAGGAGAGACAATTCGTCACTTTCGTAATCCTCGTGTTCGACAGGTGCAACATCACTGGATGACTTATCTCGCCTTGTGCAGCCTTGGAGGCTTTTGGCGACTTTTGATTAGCCTTTAGAGCAATTGACTTGGCCTTCCTTGTTATAACTTCATCTCCAAGTTCTTGCTCATGAACAATGGAGTGTTCCAAGAAGTTCATCCATAGTCAAGATAGTGAGATCATTTGCTTGAGAGGTAGTAGTGACCAAAGGTCTCCACCGCTTAGGTAGACTTCTCGAATCTTTCCAACCTTCTCAACATTAGTGTAAATTTTACCAAGAGATTTTAGACCATTGATGATAGTTTGGAATCTTCCTATCATCCGAGCAACATATTCTCCTTCCTCCATGACAAACAGCTCATACTTTCCCGACAAGTATGACAATTTTCGATCTTTAACTTTGGTTGTTGCTTCATGTGTGACAAATAAAGTATCCCATATTTCTTTAGCTGAATCACATGCACAAACTTTCTGAAATTCTTTAGGACTAAGAGAATAAATGATGTTGTATCCGGCTTTATGGTTCAGCTCCCATTTTGTCTTTTCTCGAGGGTCCGCCGAGCTTTTTGGCTTGTCGTTGTTGTCCTCATTTTTAGGAATAAATGGACCATCGCAATGACATCCCGGAGATCGTAGTTTGTAGATAGAATGAACCATTGAAATCTATCTTTCCAATAGTTGTAGTTGTCTCCATTGAAGAATGGAGGTCCGGTTAGGGAAGCTCCTTCTTCAGCCGGTGACTTCCACTTGAACTAGCTCCAACAATCATGCTATTCTTCAGACCTTTACCTCTACACCGTTAGATGCTCAACCCAGCGGCTGAGCTCTGATACCAACCGAAATAGACAACTATAAACACTAGAAGGGGGTTGAATTGTGTTTATCAATTTAAAACAAAGTTGAAAACTTTTCGGACACGTAAGATAGGTTCGATTTAGTGAGAAAAACTCCGATGCATGCATGTAACCTGTCTGATGAGATTTCAATGTAAAAGCAAGTAGGCACACAACTTGAAAACCGATTTAAAGATCACACTTTAACCCCTTAGTTAGAAAGCAAATATAATGATCAAATCAACAAAAGAGTTTAAGAGAAGAGAGATTAACACAACTATTTATCCCGGTTCACTCTTCAACACAAAGAGCTACGGCCCACCCTTGGCAAAGACCAAGTTTTATCTACTATAACCGATCAAGTTCTGACTCCAAGTATTGCTTACACACCTAGCCTCTTCAGCTCCAAGACAAGTATTCTTTACACACCTAGCCTCTTCAGGCTCACTCAAGTTTGGTTGAGAAGTATGTTTGTAATAATTACAATCGAATGCATAGCTTTTTTCACTAACACTCTGGTTTAAAATGTAAGCTTGAAAGACAGCGTAATAACTTCAAATGACTCAAGAATACAGATTGAAAGAATGAAGAAATAAATGTGCAGAGTAATGGTTCTTTTTAATGCTCGTGGAGTTCTCTATATGTCTTCATCTTCAATGACTTATGTATTTATAGTCTTCAAGCATTTAAGATCCGTTGAGAGATTCCACGCTATGTGGGCTTCAACCAGAACTTCATTAAATGCAATAGATTCGCTTGGGTAGCCATTAATGCAATAAGAACGTTGGTTGTACTTTAACATGAAGAGTCATGGCTTTATGCATCGTGGTAGCAGCCATATTCGAGCCGTGCATAGTGCTTTTTTGTACTTTGCTGATTACATTTCCTTTGTGTAATAACCAGGGGTACTAGGAATAAAGCATGTTGGAAGCATTTTTAACTGGACTTCACTTATGATTTCGTAGGTTACTTGTGAGAATGACTTCTGAATTTTCTTGATAAGCGTGAGACTAAGTGAGAGAGACCTTCAGAGTCTTACATATGAGGGGACATCTTCCAAAATCTTGTTTGGTCTTTGGTTCTTCATCGAGAAACCTTAGATAAGTGTAGGACTTATCAAGATAGGTTGAGACTTTCTTGAAGAAAGTCAATAATCCTAGTCACAGACAAAGTTGACTTTTGCTTATCCAAACAGTTGTCATTTATGTGGGTAGACAGTGAGTCTTACTATTTTGATCTGTACACTAAGTAGACAGGTTAGCAACCAATATGCAGGTTAATTAAATCATTATCCAATGTTTAGTTTTCATCAAAACTATGGAAATACACATCGACATTTTAGAGACTTAACAAAGCATTCTAAGATTGGTATAATCTCTAAACAAATTCTCCACAAGTCGAAAATCGTGAGATCCTCTAGAGTGCCATCCGAGTTGCACTTTACCCAATAGCATGGAGGGGGGAACCATGAGACCTGCTTTTATTGATGGAGCCGCAGCATGATGAGTTCTGATGGGAAATTTCTTCAGATTGAAAACTCTTCAATGGATGAATACAATGTTCCCGAACTCAAGTTTCCGTAGTGAAACATTGGCAAAACCATAGTGATTGCCCCATATGTGGATGCAACTTTATCCTCGACCACCATGTTCCTGCAAGGCCAAGTAACCCACAACACATTAACAATAGCAGCTATTATAATATCATGTAATTGAGAACTCCAACCTTTGTCACATAAGGAGAAATGATTGAACAGAGCTTAAGTCAAGATTGCATTCAACCAGGTTATTAAACCAATTCCATAAATCAATAGCAAAAGAACATCTCATAAACAAATGTTCAGTGGTTTCACAATCTTGCAAACATAAACTACATACCTCAAACAATATTAAAGCCTTTTAAACTTAGTTTATCATCTCGATGGTGTAACACTTATTTTCACTGCTTTAAAATAACAAAATAAGACGATTATGTTTATATATTTATATGAGTGTTAGAAAATTATTGTAAATAAACCGAGTTCATCACTCAATTCTACTTGAACGTAGAAAGCTACGATTAAAATTTAGGTTGAAAGTCAGAATCCCTACCATGACCATCGACAGATAATTATACCGCCAAAAAGGCCTAATTTTAATTCGTGAACGAAAAACTTAAGATTTTTATTTTATTTCCTACAATTGTGTATTTTTAGAATTATTTCATAAAAAGTGAAATAATATACGCTTTTACTGACGCTATACTCATTCTGCAACGAAAGAGATGGATTACGGAGTTTCGGGGACTCGATATGGGGATAAACTCTATATTCTCTTAGGACTAAGTCATCCATGTGAGGGGGTTTAATGTGGCTTAGGGTTATGTTTGCAATTTTGGGATAATTGAATTTTGACCCCTAAACCTTCTATTAATTACATTTTGTCCCTAAACCAATTTTCATGATACACTAAGTGAAATGGGCCAAATTCTTCATCCAAACCCATTAAGGGCTGGGGCCTAGAGCCCAAATTCATGACCAAGAATTAATTTTCATGATGCCATTTTAATTACCCAAGTTTCCTTTGTAATGGTTTATGTCTTAAGTTAATTTCATGTTGCAAAATCAATTTGGACTTGGGCTTTTCTTGGCCCAAAAGTGGCGCAAGGCCCATGCTTGCCATGGCTTGCTCATAAATTCATCATGCCACTAGATCGCTCCATAACCTTCTTGATCTTACTATCACTTTCCTCTTCTCCAAAATTCTCTGCTCTTGTTTTCTCACAACAAAGAAGCTTGGTTTGTGAAGGAACTTTAAGATTCCTTGCTCATCTTTCATTTCCAATAGGTGATTATTCATCCTCACAACCTTCTAAGTATTGTTTGTTCAAATCATTTCTTGTTTTGTAGCTTTCTTGATCATGTTCATCTTTGTGTTCTTAACTTTGTAAATTATAACTAATCATAGAAAATCCTATGATGTTGAAAACCAATTCCTGTGTTCTTGATATACATGTATACTATTTTAAACAAGAGCATGTTGCAATCAAAAATTTCCTTCCTAATTAACTAGCTATGGCAGAACCTAAGAGGATGAGTTTGGTAGGAGTTTTGTTCATGTGTTGTCATGTATGATCATGTATTTCATGGACATGTATGTCTCACACACTCTAATCCATGTTAGTTTATCAAAATGAAAATTCTTACTCTATATCTCTATGATGGCCGAACCCTAAGTGGGTGAGATTTGATGAGTTTTGTTCAAGGTTTTCATCAATGATCTTGGAAATCATCCTATTAGTATGAATGTTTAATGAATCCAAGATTTATAAAACCAAAACCCTAGCCCCATGAACATGTCAAGGTCTAATCTAGGTAGATGAGAGTTAGGAAGTTTTGAGTTTAAAATTTATTTGGTTAGCCATTAATCCATGATCTTGGTTAATTAAGTATCATTAATCCATGACTAAATCAAGAGTAGGAATTTATAGTCACAAAGACCCTTGAGACCGTGACCATGTAGGAAGGATTTTGATGGTTTTAATTGTTTGATTAGTAATGGTTTGATTGCATTGGAATGTTGAATTTATTCGTTGTGTACGTGAGAACCTGTATTTGACTAAGCAATTTATTTCATCGAGAATTCTATGAGAGGTAAGAGGGGATTGCCCGAGGATTTTTCCGATGACTACATGCATCTCGTGTGGTTTGTTTGATTTATCCGAGGCTGGGTGTTTGGCTTGTGGTTGTGTTATTTATTTGTATGGTTATCTGCATTTAATTATTTATTTGCAGTTATATATTATGATGTTGTGATGCATGATCTGCCTGGGAAAAATTATTATGATGTTGTTGGTGTTGTTGAGAAGCCTCGACAATGGTCGGCGTCAATTAAATTAATTGGATAAAAGCTTTAAGAAGCTTCATAAATTATATTCAATGTTTTAAAGGTAAAATATTGGTATATAATATTAATGGAAATTTTTAATTGGGGAAAATAAGAATTTTGGAAAATATCATTATTTTAATGATTTATTATTGTAAGAGTGAATTATGAGTCACAATGAGAGCGAAACCGTGAAATAAATTTTGTACTCTAATTTTTACGTAAGAAATTCTGCAATATTATAAAAGTTATTTTATGAAATTAATTGTTGAAAATAGTTAATTATGATTTTAGAAAATTATCTAGTGGAAAAAGCTAAGTTTGGCTTAAAACACTTTAGAAGTGATAATTGACGCAAATTTGGAAAGTGTCGAATCGTAGTATTTTGAAACTAAGGACTTATTTTAAGTAAGTTTAAAACTCAGTGACTCACCTTAGAAAACTAAGTTTTATTATTTAGGATTTTATTGAAGAATTTCACATTTGAAAAGATTTTCCTAGCAAAAATTAATCCAACCTGTTGAAAGTGGTGTGAACTTAGTAACCTAGATGCTGGTACTAAGGTTCTTGTTGTTAGGAATTAGTCCTTGACTTTGAGGTCCCAGACTTTATGTCCACCGTGATACGTGGTGGCAAGTGTTAAACATTTAAGATGTTTTCTATTACCACGTACCCATGATCGGTGCCTCTAGAGGTGTCGGACTGAAAGCACCGTGACCGTGAGGTCGTGTTGTAATGAAAGTTTTAAAGATGTTAATCTATGTGAGTCGGAAGCCATTTGAGCTTTGGAAAAAAAAGATTAACAGAGAAAAGTGTGTGAACAAAGTGTTTTGCATGTATTTGGGCGACGCCCGGCTTGTGGTTATGGCCGCGGCTGTATTCCGGGCTGCGTCTCGTGTTCGCCTGTGTGCCTGGTGTTCTGGCTACGCGCCTGTATTTTGGCGGCGCGTCGCTGTTCCCGCGTGCCTGGTGTTCGCGCTGCTTGAGCCCGATCAATCATCACTGGTCGGGATATCTCACGAGATTGGCGAATGTTTGATGGTGTATAGGGCGGTGAATGCATATTTTCCAAAAGAATGATGTTCGGGGTGTGAAACCCATTATGAGATTATATGTTTTAGTATGAATGCTTGTATAAACATGACATATATATGTGTGTTTTCATTGTGTCGTGCATGTCTCTGAGTTAAATCCATATTGCTTTTCACTCTTCATGTTTTATTTGTGGTTTCTTTGCCGCTTATATATCGGGAGTTCAGAGAACCACTCATGATTATGGTGTCAGGCGAAGAAGGCTACTTAGTTCTCGAGCATACCGACGCTACCGCTCGTGTTATAGGTGCGGTTATGACCAACTAGTTTTATTTAATGTAGTGTTGTTGTTCTAAACAATGACTATACTATTAAGACTAGTGTGAAAACAATGAGGAAGTAGATGTATGACTTGTACATACTTATATATTTAGTTTGGGTATGCTTACTTGGTTGTTGATGTTGAAAAGAAAAGAAAAATTTACACGATTTTGAGAATGAGAAATATTAATACCAAGAAATAACATTTTTTCAAGAACTAGCAAATATCTTTGACTTATTTCCCAAAACGTAATCACGTAATGCCCAAGGAGGTGTGTTTACAATGGCATCCCCATTTGAAGAATTCTCCAAATTATAAAAGATTTGAGGAGGACAGACTTGTTCCAAATAGTTTTACAACAACCAAGAGATTACTTTTTAGGTTTGGAATTGTTGTATGCAAGCTTAAAAAGATAAACCCTGATCTGAATCAATCGATTTTCCCATTTAGGGTGTTCGAGTTTAGAATCTAGTGATTTTTGAAATTCCTTTACCACTTTGTGAAACATCAATTCAAGAAGCAAGGCAAAAACACCATTTTTTATTATTGATAAAGTGACCGACTTTGGCTTTTAAAGAAGAGTGCATAGAATTTGGGAAATCAAGATGTCAACTAGATTGTTTGACAATTTCATAAGATTTTCTAAATATACATTTTATTTTTAAATAAAATTAGCTTTATTTTTTATATAAGAATAAGATTATTCTTAAAACCTTTAATGTATAGATATAAAATATGAAATTAATTTTTTTTTTACTTTTCCGAATTACACAGTTAATTAATACTAGTCAACACTAACAAAATGATATAGTGTAATTTATGATCATGTTTAGGTTTTCTGTTATTTTGATAAACTTTAAAGTGGTGGTGATGACAAGTAGTGTTTATGTAAACAAAGCTATGTACATTTACATGTGATACAACATAACAATTAAAAATATTGACATAAATTCAATTAAAGGAGTAATGTGTGGAATCTCACTTTCTACTTAAGTTGGGCATTAGATGAATCCGATCACAGATTTCTTGACTTCTACTTTAATTGATTTAATATCACAATTATTATTTTCATGTTGTTCACCTATAAACTTAATTCATTGTCAATGCTTTTAAATTTTTAAAAGTTGATTTGCTGTTATCAATGTGTAACCCTAACTTTTACCTGGATTGATTATCAAATCTAACTGCCGTTTTAATATAATTTTTCAGCATTTTTTATTACATAACGGTGAGTTGGGTCTTGGGGACTCATCAAGATCAAGGCAGGGCCTTACGACTCAAAGAGCTTATAAAGTTACTTACAGACATCACCAACGAGGTCCTCACATCGGCACAGATTCGAACACAACTGCAGGGTTACGAAGTCGATTCTTACTAACCGGACCACCTTCTTGGCAAATAGTCATCATTTGGTGGGCTGGTGGCTTCCAAAAAAGGAGCAGCAAATCGTCAGGCAAAGAATAGAAGAGTTAGGGAGGTGGGCCTCCCACATTAAGCACAATCGCTTCCAACTTCCATCCAGATCACTATGTCCTGAATACAATGTGCCAATTGTTCCACAAAGGACAAAGAGGTATGGGAGGGATTCCCTGTCTAATAATCCCACGGTTGGAGAGGAGCTATCAGTAGCGTCACCATTAAAAAAGGACCCGCATGGAAACTGAAGAAACATGTTTATGATCAACCTTCAGCGGTCTCTGTAATGATTTCCTACAAGACATTGTCCAAGAATTCCCACCTCAAACGGTCATACTTTTCCATAATAACCTTATTTACATAAAACATTTTTTTTCCTTTGTACGAGCATAGTATGAAACACTCCTTGAGCTATTACAATGTAGCAGAGCCGTGGCTCATCAGGGATGAAACCACATTGGTGCGAGTAACGAGAGAGGCCG
>JAUPTC010000907.1:0-32930 GCA_030762895.1 Sophora flavescens | reverse complement strand
AAAATATATTAAAATAAATCAGCGTACGGATTACAAGGAGGATGCTACGAAGGATCTTATGCAAATCATCGAGGAAGAATGCTTGGGTTTTGTATATGTTGGGACAAAGATTTCATTACAACGTGGATGTACAGTGGTTGTAAATTCATCGATATTGTAAATATTGAAATAAATAAAATTTTTTATTTATTGTGTTATTAATACAAGACTAATTATGAATTAACTCTTTGGAAAAGGATTATTTATATGAAAGTCGGCCTTGAAATGATTGTGAAGCAATTAATAATTAAAATAATTTACTTAATTAATCTCGACGCAGAGTACATTATGAGTAGACCACTCATACAAAATCAGAGTTAACAGAGCAATCTTATAAAGATTGATGCAGATTACTATAGCAATAGGTGAGAATACATAACCCATTATTTTCTCTGTTTTCTGTTCGTGTAGGAAATCTTTTGTCCATCTCCTTTTGCAAAAAATAAACGAAAAGAATCATCATCTAAACCATTTATATATTCATTCATTATAAACACTAAATATTCGCCCCAATAATGTTGTGCGTCCATGTGATTCCCAGCTGAAACTGCGCTTCCAGGATCTTGATGGTCCTTCAATGAATTAAGTGGTGGGTATATCTGATCCTGGACTCGGGTTTCTTTTGTTCAGAATAACATGTTGATATTACTTTGGCCCGCTAGTTGTTAAATGGTCCGCCGTTTAATTATAGACAATTCTAAGGCAGACCTATACATTTAAATGGTTTGTAAATATTGAGCACGGGTAAAGATTATCCTGAGCCCATTGGTTTTAATTGTCCAGGAACAATAAAATTTGTCCATCTGGGTTTTATAACTTTCATGGGGTGTTGGGCCATTTGTAATGCCGCCATGTAGATGAGGTTTGGTGAGTTCCAATTATGAAGGGGCTGTTCGATTCACATGCGGAGAGGAAGTCGGACTGCGATGTTGAATACGGAGGATGGTTGTCCGAGATGGAATCACACAGACTTCTTGGGACTGAGTCTTGCTGACTGAGTAGTCCTCGTTCTCGAAGCCACCATGGTGATGTGGTCACGCATCGACATCTCGTCTTGGGATGCAGTGTTCGGATGATAAGCTCGATCCATCGATTCTACTGCGTCGAGAAGTACCTTGGTTTTACGTCTGAGAACCTTCGTTAAATACAGGTAAAGAGAGGCGATTGAAGATGTGGTGTACCATCTTGTGATCTTAACTTTTGCATACTATGGAGGTAGGGTTATATGAATTTAATATTTGATATAAATAATTAAGTAAGAAAAAGTGGTTGTAAGGGGCATTTGGGATAAGTCGGGAAGATTGACTTGCAATGAGCGGTAGGATGAAGGATTTCTCGACATTTTGTCCGTACTACAAAAATGATGTTTAGAGAGTAGTTTTGGAAGGCTATGACTACGAGTGAGGTGGGGCGAGACAACGATAGGTGGTGAGTTGTCCTGGTAGTTGATTATCCCAGCCCAGATTTAGGCCGCGTTGGATCGGGCTACAAGTGGCGAGCAAAATAAAGTAACGTGAGGAAGAAAAGTAAAAGCATATGCTTTTGACCGGGTCATTGGCTTTTTTGGGGGCCCTCGGCGGAGCGAATATAATATTACTCGTTCATTTGTGGGTCCCACCAAAGCCTTGTCAAACACTCTTTGGTGGGGGACCTGCCGATTGGGCTGATACCCCGATTGGGGAATCGGAGGAGGAGGACTACTGTTACAGAGGCCCAATCTTTGTTCATGTACTCGGCAGCTGATAAGGAAGAATCCGGCTGAGAAGAGATCCGGATACATCACTTGCAGCCCTCGGATAGTGCAGTCCTATCAAATCAACGGCGTGCCATACGGCACTTCAGGCTATGGATGGCACATTAGTGACATCTAAAGTGGACAGAGTTTGACGAAGACATTCGACAAGATTTTGAATTAGTCTTTTAGATTTGTTTTGCAATTTAGGGATGGGTATCGGGGTCCCGGTTCCCATCTTTTGTTCATAGTTGCTATGCTATCCTTGTTAAGGATAACTCTTGTGGTCTGTTGTTCCCTGTTGCCATCCGATATGTCTTATGGATAATAGCAATTATTTGCTGCAAGTTGTGGTGACTCATGAGCAATAAAAACGATTCAGGTGGTTTGCGTTGGAAGTTTACTTATGCGGGTGGATGCGAAGAAGGACCATACTTGCCACAATTATCCACTCAAGTAAAGTTGATTTTAAAAATATGTTAACGTAAAATCCACTACGGATTACAAGGAAGTCTTTGAGGATCTTATGCAAATCATCGGAAGAATGCTTGGGTTTTGTATATGTTGGGACAAGATTTCCCTTACTACGTGGATGGCCCGTGGATTGTGAATTTACATCAATATTGTAAATATTGAAATAAATTAAATATTTTTTTTTTATTGTGTTATTAATACAAGACTAATTATGAATTAACTATTGGAAAAGGATTATTTATATGAAAGTCAGTTTAGAAGATTACAAACAAAGCTGACTAATAATTAAAATAATTTATCATTACTCTCGACATGAAGTACATTATGAGTAGACCACTCATACAAATCAGAATTTAACAGAGCAATCTTCTATGATTGATGTGGATTACTGAGAATAATGGTGGGGATACCCCGTAACCATTGTTTTTCCATATGTGTAATTAGCCCTTTGTAAAATCCTTTTGTGCTCATAATATCTCTTTTTGCAAGGAAAATATTGAAAAGGAATATCATCTATTACATTATATAAAGCTAATTTATTATAAACACTACTAAATCAACCCCCACAATAATAATTGTGTAGTCCATGTGATCAGCCCAAGCGCTCTTCCGGATCTTGATGGTCGCTCAATGATTAAAGTGGTGGGCCTATCTTGTCACGGACCCGGGTTCACGGTAGCAGGAATAACGTCATGGTTAGTATTACTTTCGGCCCACTTGGTTGTTAAATGGTCCATAGTTTCATTATGGGCCCATTCTATGGCGAGACTTTATCCGTATTTAAATAGTTTGTAAATATTGGGCTTACGGTAAAGATTTATCCACGAGCGGCGTTGGTTTTAATTGGTCAGGAACCCCCGATAAAAATTTGTCCATACGGGTTGATAACTTTCGGTGGGCCATTTTGTAGTCTACCATGTAGATGAGGTTTTAAATTTGGAGTTGCAAATGTGAAGTCTTCATTCGATTCACATACGGAAAGTCGGACTTGGATGTTGACTCACGGAGGATCATTGTCGGTGGAATCCACACAGACTTTGAGGACTGCGTCTTGCGGCTACGAGTAGTTCTAGTTCCTCGAAAGACACCCCCCCTTGGCGGCGTGAGTACGCAACATCAGCATCTCGTCTTGGGATCGAGTGTTCGGATGATAAACTCGATCCGTGAGATTACACCTTACATCGAAGTATAGGTTTTACGTCTGAGAACATTCGTTACTGCTGGATGAGCGGTGAGTGTGGTGTACCATCTTCATGATCTTCTTTGCATACCACTAGCATAAGTATGGGTTATATGAATTTATTTGATATAAATAATTAAGTAAGAAAAGTGGTTGTAAGGGGCATTTGGGATAAAGTCGGGAGATTGACACCGCAGCAGAAGGTAGGATGAAGGATTCCTAGGCATTTTGTCAGTACACAAAAATGATGTTTAGAGGAACGGTTTTGGGAAACTCTTTATGACTACGAGTGAGGTGAAATTTGAAGCAACTTATAGGTGGTCAGTTAATGCGGACCATGAGTTATCCAGATTGAAAGCGTTGGATCACTGACTAGTAGTGACAAGAATAAATTAAAGTAGGAGAGAAAAGTAAGCATTTTGCTTTTGAAAGTTCATGGCTTTGGGGGGATTTCGGTGGACGGAATATAATATTACTCGTTCAGCTGTGGGTCCACAAGCCTATCCCGCCTTACCCTTGGTGGGGTGGCCCACGGGTCGCTTGGCGTCAAGTATAAATTGATCTAGAGGATCTGAATGTTTTCGAAGAAGTCATTGGGAGCAAGTGAATGCGTCTTGTGCGGATGGAAGCTTTTGGTTTAAGATTTCCTTATACAATGTGGATGGCCACGTGGATTGTAGATTTACATCAATATTGTAAATATTTAAATAAATAAAATATTTTTTATTTATTGTCATTAATAAGACTAATTGTGAGTTAACCTCTTGGAAAAAGTTATTTATATTGAAAGTCAACCTTGAGCCAATTGTGAAGCAATTAATAATTAAAATAATTTATCATTAATCTCGACATGAAGTACATTATAGTAGACCACTCATCTGATCAGAATTTAACATAGCAATCTTATATGATTGGTGCGGATTACCTGAGAATAATGGTGGGGATACACATTGTTCCTCTTCGTGATCTTGGCTTGCCACCTAGCATAAGTAGGGTTATAGTTTAATATTGATATAAATAATTAAGTAAGAAAAGTGGTTGTAGGGGCATTGGGATAAGTCGGAAGATTGACTTACCACGTGACGCTAGGATGAAGGATTCCTAGGCATTTTGTCCTACCACAAAAATGATGTTTCTGAGCGATTTTGGAAAACTCTGATGCTGGTGAAGTGGGGTGAGGCAACTTATAGGTGGTGATTTAATGTGGACCGTTGATTATCAACTTGGATAGAGCGTTGGATCAGAACAAGTAATAGACAAGAATAAATTAAAGTAGGAGAAAAGTAAAAGCATTTGCTTTGGCCCGGTCGTAGGCTTTTGGGGGGGACCTCGGCGAGCGAATATAATATTACTCGTTCCTTGTGGGTCCCTGCGCCTTGTCAGACAACCTTTGGTGGGGGCCCTTGGGCTCACGTCAACATTATAAATTCGATCTTAGGATGTGAATGTTCTCGAGAAAGTCGTTGGAGCTAAGTGAATGCATCTTGTGCGGGGGGCTTTGGGGCCGTTTCGATATTACGTGGATGGCCCCCTGGATTGGGATTTACATCAATATTGTAAATATTGGAAATAAATAAAAAATATATTTTTTTTTATTGTGTCATTAGTACAAGACAAATTATGAATTAACTCTTTGGAAAAAGGTTATTTATATGAAAGTGACCTTGAGCCAGTTACAAGTAATTAATTAAAATAATTTATCATTAATCTCAACATGAAGTACATTATGAGTGACTCTTTCATACAAATCAGAATTTAACGAACGATGTTATATGAATGCCCGAAGAATCTACTAGCTACGAAGCCAAGCTCACGATTGTGTTTCGAAGTCAAAATCCTTCACGATTGGTGGGGATCTTGTCATGAGAAAGGCGACTTATGGATTCGGGAGGCTAGGAATTTTGGTGGTGGTTGCTCTTACCCGGAAATGCTGTTTATTTATTTTCTTTCTGTGATAGGAGATGTGGGTATTGGTGGAAGGGTGTTCATGACTTCTTGGCTGATCATCGAGGAGATTTCTACCAGAACTTTTTCGAGAACTCCATTTTATGGATAGTATTTTCCGAGGCGTTAGAATCGAGAAAGAGATGGAATTTCTGGAATTACAACAACGAGCTTGTGTAGCGAGAGTATCGGCAAAGTTTGAATCGGTTGCAAATACTTTCGTTCTTTACAAGCCTGACTTGATGGAGAATTTGGAAGTGTGAGAGGTTCGATGACGGGGTTTGAGAATTTTTAGACTAAGGGAGTTTGTCTTACCTCACGAACTCGAACTTTTCAGCGTTGGTTGAGATGAGTCGGAAGATTGAACGGATGAGAAAGGAAAAGACAATAAGGGGATTGGGAGGACCCCTCGTTCGGGGCCCGAGGTCGAGGATGAAAAGAGGAGGAAGAAATCGAGAAACTTTATTTCAGTCCAGCAAATAACCAAAATCAATAACAATATCGTTCTAATTCTTCTGCATCATTGGAGTGGAGGCTAAAGGAACCAAGTCAGGCCAAGTTAGGAAATGTTCTGATTGTGAACCCAAGACATGTGTCACAAAGCTTGTCCCTTGGGAGGGTCCAATGTTTCTTTGTGGTCAAGTGGGACACGTTCGAAGGAATTGAATGTACGGCGTGGATCGGGTGTCAATATAATTCCAATGTTGTCAAGCCAAGACTGCGGGTAGAGTATATAGTGTGTGGGGGCTGAGACTTCAAGCCATTGGTAACCTCTTAACTGCATTATTTTAATTGAATTTAATTCATACTTTGTTTTGATGTGTGTGTGTGGATGTGTTGAAGTGAATCATTTCTGTGATTATCCTGGGGTGATTGTTTCAAATCTCAACTATTCAATTGGTCACTTGGAAATTTTGTGTGTTTGGATTGTCTATTTTTTCGGGATGACTAACTTTTTCGTCAAATGGTTCTGATGAGACTTAGTCTAGTCACTTTTACTTTGGTGACGACCCGAGTCTGAAATTTTTGTCGGACAATTGTTATTTTAAATTATCATTTAAGGTTGGAACTATTTGTTTTGTGAGCTCTAATCCTAGGAGTTCTCGTGAAAGAATGAACTTTATTGGTCATGGTTGTAAATATGTGTTAGCTATGCAGTTTTACCTTAGAACCTATTAAAGAATCTTGTTGCATATGCACATTCCTGTATTCTTTCGGATCGACAACGTTTCTTTTTTCTATACACTTTCTTGTGAAAGTAAGACCTTGGTATTAAGGAAATCTTTTAGTTTTGAGTCTTGAATTTCGGACGAAATTGTTTTAAGAAAGTGTTTGTAACACCACAGCTTTTTTGCTTTGTTTTCTAATATCATAAATTTATATAATTACGTTTATTTTATTATCTGAGACTTAGAAAAATGGTTTAAGTATTCCAAAACCATAGTTACATCTGCTGAAGGTAGAGTTCAGGTTAAAATTAGGTTGAAAAAGTCGGGCGGAACTGACAGGAATTCCATTGGCGGAGTATAATTATCTTGCTCAAAAACCTAATTTTTATTCAGGAACGAAAAACTTAGGGTTTTTATTTAATTTCCACGATTTTAGTTATTTGAAATATTTCACTAAAAGGTAAAATATTATATTTTATCTCGGCGTCATATTGAATCGGAAACAGCGGGCGATTCCGAGATTTAGGAAGCAGTAGCGGATGATACCAATGGAGTCAAATATGGTGATCTTCCATGTGAATCTGATTAATGTTGCACTGTGGCCTCAGTGATGAAGAAGCAATTTCTATGGAAATTGCATTTGGGTCCTCAAGCTTATTCTTAATTGCACTTTGGGCTTAAGTTGGTTTCTATGCCTTCTCAAGTGAATTGGGCGAATCTTTGCTCCGGCCCAGTATAGGACCGTGGCCTTAAAGCCCAAATTCTTTGTCCATGGTTAAATTTCATAAAGCCAATTGAAATCATATAAGTTTCCTAGATTATGTTTTATGCCTTATGCATTTTGGTGAGCCAAAACAGTTGAATCAAGCCCCAAAACTCCATGGCCATACTAAGCCAAGGGGAGTGGTGGCTGCCCTTAACTTGTATGAGCCAAGCTCATTCTTGACACTCCACAGCATTCTCCAATATTCTCAAAAGTTCTAAACTATTCTCAAAAAGTTCAAGTATTCTAGGCTTTTTCTAAGAACATATTAGCAGAAGTTGATGAAGAAGCTTAAGATAACTCCACATGATGAGTCACAATGTGAACACATTAAGTGTTTCACATGGTCATTATTACAAACTATTAGGAATTTTCAAAATAGTCCCTTACTTTTGGAATTTTGCAAAATGGTCCTAGGGTTATTTGCACCTAAATGTTGAAGAACCCACCTCCTTTCTATGGTCCCTCAAAAGTGCCACAGCTACATCTCTAAAAGCATACTTTCACTTCATTATTGCCATTTCCTTTACAAAAAAACACCCAAGTTCTAAGTTCATACCATCTTTTTTGGAAGCAAGTCATTGGATCTTCACTTGTTTTGATCTTCAAAGAGGTGAATCTATTCTCCTTCCCTAATCATGTCTATGTTCTTCAATAAGTTTCATGATTCAAAGTCTATTTCATCTATATTCATCACTTTTAAATTTCTAGATCTAGAACCTTGAAATTCGTAACAAATTCTAGAAAAATCTCATGATGTTGAAACCACTTCCTATGTTCTTATAATCATGTATATTATATGTACCTAGGTATATGATGAATAAAATTTTCTTCCTTGAAACCCATCTTGGCGAATCCTAGAGGAAAGGATGGATGGAGTTTTTTGTTCTTGCTTTTGATGTATGATCATGTCTTTCATCATATACATACTTGTATACTTATTGAATCCTAGTTGGTTCATTAAACTAAAAAACCTAGCCTCATGAACATGTCTTGGCGGATCTACCATTTAGAGGGTTGGGATGGTTTGATTCCACTTTGTTGTGTAGCCTTAATCCATTTCCTTAAGTTTTCTAGAATCATTAATCAATGACTTAAACAATCTTTGGAGTTTGTTTAGTCCTTAAACACTATGAGGCCGTGACCAACATAGGAGGGATTTTAAAGTTTTGTGATTGTTTATTTATGTGGATGTCTGGTTATATTGTTGGAGGTTAAGTATAAAGCGGTGCACGCGAGTTTCCGCCACGTAATTAAATTCAGCTTGTTGGAATCTTGTAGGGGTAGGAGCTTACTAAGGATTTCTCAATAACCATTTGCTTTTAGTGTATATGTAATTTATATATGTGGTTGTGGTTATTTGTTTATTTTGTTTACGTTATGTTGTTTATCCCTGTATCGGTAATTGATCCGCTTTAATTTATTTAATTATCTCCAGTTGTATATTATATTGCTATGATGCATGATGCTGGTGATATAATTACGTGATGTTGTTGAATGTTTGTTCGAGAGCCGCGATAGAGGTTAGTGCCAAACGATTAATCGGAGAAAAGCTTTAATAAGTCAGAAAATTATATTAAATGTTTTATGGGAGATGTTGGAATATAATAGTGGTGGAAATATTGCTTTGGAAAATAATGAGTTTTGAGATATATTATTATTTTAATGATTTAGTAATGAAAAAGTTAACTATGGGTCACAAGAGAGTGTGCACCGGGAAAATATTTTACTACTCTAATTTTTACTTAAGAAATTCCGTGAATATTATAAAAGATATTTTGTGAAATTAATATTCGAAAATACCTTGTTTTGTTATATAAGAAAATTATTTTAGTAGAAAGGTTAAAGTTGACTTAAAAACGCTTTTCGAAAATGCTAAACGACGTAAGTTTGAAATTATTTATGGTGGAGCTTAAAAATAGCAATACTTATTTTGAGAAGAGATTTAATCTCAATTGATTTATGTTTATAGAGTTGAAGTTTCAGTAAAAGAGTGCTTGATGATTTGACGTTATTTCGGAACAAAATGAGTTTCCAAATGAAAATACATTTTCTATGATTTGACGTTTTACAAACGAATTTCAAGTAGAAAGGATTTTCTGTAAATGAGTGTTACTCAATGACATATTTCCGATAACTTGGACAAGTCATGGAGATCTTATTTTGGATTTGTTTTTCAGCAGAAAAATGACGTAAATGACGATATGGAGCTTAGTAACCGAGATGTCGAGGTGCTAGTGTTCTTATGACGTTATAGACTTGGTGTTCAGTAGACAGTGTGTCTACTTCACGACGTAATAAACGGAGATAAAAGATAAATGATGTTTTTATTACCACGAACCCAAGACTGGTGCATCGGTCTAGGGGTTTCGTGATTGAGCACTCGGACTTTGAAGTCCTGTTTTATTAATGAAAGTTTTAAAATGTTAAAACTATGTTGGTCGTAAGTTTTGAGCTTCGGCAAAGGAAAGATTGAACATACAGAAAAATGACGAGAATAAAATGTTTTGCATGCATTTTGGCAGACGTGCCTCTACGAGGTTAATCATGATATCTTAATGGTATTCATGTCTCGATGTATTTGTTAATCATGGTATCTTTATGATATTCATGTAATCGACATATTCATCGTGGCTTTGGGCAAGTCCACATACCATGAATTCATGAAATCGACGTATTCATTGTGCCTTTGGGCAATTGACGTACAATGAAAAACCATAAATCGACGTTCTCACCGTCTTTTGACGGTGGGCTATGTAAAATCGACGTGTTTTTTTGGCAATCAAGCTTGATCAGCTTATTTTAAATGATGTCGGGGATCTCCTGATATTAAGTGTGAATGTTTAGATGATGTATTGAAGTGTTCATGCATAGTTCTGGAGTCCTAGTTCTGCCTCACCCTTACAAACATATCGTAGTCGCACAAGGGGTATGATCTCTTACAAGAAGTTAAGAAGACCGTCTAGTTCGTGGGCATGCTTTTCTGCTTCTACTGGGATTAGTGTCATTGAAGTTACGATCGCCTTAGGTCCCATTGTTTATATTATGTTTTTGAGAATAAACTAAACTGATAATGATCTAGGTGTGAAAACATATGAGGCGGTATAGTTGTATGACTTATATACATTATGTATTTAAGTGTGATTTGATTACGTTGTTGTTGTTATGAGGTTAAAAAGAAGAAAAAATGTTATCACGATATTTTGAAAAGATAAACGTTGAGGAAACGTTATTTTTCAAAAGCAACCAGCAAATTAAGTTTTATTTCCACAAGCGGGTAACCATGTGATGACCCGGGAGTTAGGTGTCGCATTCACCGTCTCCGCTTCGAGCTCACGACCTTTACTCACCATCTCTACTCATTTCCTCCATTCTCGACAGATGGAACCATTCCCATTGATCTCGCTCCATAGTCCACCTTCCGTGTATCTCAATTTGTTTTGCTCCGCTTTCACCCTCCCCTCATTCCTCTCTCGCAGCTTCACATGGCGGGGAACCCGATCTGGGCAAAGAGACTCAAAACAGAGAAGAAAATAAAAAGGTTGCTCCGCTGTCTTTCGCCATCATGTACCACACAATTGCCGTCGTCGTTTTGCCACTCGAGTCAAAGTTGGATTGTCAAGATCTGCGTTTCTATGACATTGTTTGATATTGTTGAATTATTAAATGTATTTTTCTATTTTTGTTCATTTTTTCCTGATATTTCCTCATCCAATTTTTTCTGATATTTTTCATTGATTGATTTTTTTTTTCTGTGGTATTTTTTTAATTTTAGGTGAGCCAACCGCGTAACCTACCAACTCGGAGTGAGTCGAGCCGGGTTGACTAATTTTTGGCTCACCAAAATGTGATTCGGGTTGCGTTGACCCATTTTTGTCTCTAACCCGTGGTGGGCTAGTCCAGTGAGCCGGTTGGCCCGTTGACAGCTCTAATTATAATACAAAAAAAGTAGAAGAAGTCAAAGTTGAAGGGGCACATGCGGCAATATGAAACATGGCTATGATGGTTCAGGGAAGAAATAAAAGTTTTTTTGTAGAAACCGCCCTCTCCCAGCTTGTTCCAAAACAAGGTTTTAAAGAAATAAAAGCTTTTTTGAAACTTAAGCTATTGACCCAAACATGAGCATCTTGTATGAAACATCTTTTTATTGAAAAACAGCTCAAATGCTTGTTCCCAAACAAGCTCTAAAATTTTCACAAATTATATATGTCCGAAAATACCTTAATACTTTTAAAATAAACATTGGTAAGATAATCCTTATATAGAGAAATTTAATTATCTCAAACCTAGGCATCTACTAAAAATAACCCCATGATAAAATAAAATAATATAGTTTTAGCCACAAACGACTCTTTATTGAACATAATACTAACCAAATATAATAAATATTTAAACTCAAGTACTAAGTCTTGAGTCTCCTCACACTGACGATGACCTCGTGCTCAAAACAACACTTTAATGAGATTTATAATCCCAGGTGAATAAAAACAATTTAATAAAAAGTTCGCAAATAGTGTTGTTCTCGGTCAACCGTAAAAACATCTATGGTATCCTCTTATTTTCAAAATAATATAAATCAAATTATTTTACATAAATTAAGCAATATTAATCCAATCTCACGAAATTCATGCACAAGTCATAACATCATCAAATATAAGTAATCCATCTCTAACAAAATCCATAACATAAATAAAATCATACAAAGGACATCTATTGTGTCCAAAATAATCTCAATTTATCATCCAAGTCTCTTTTTTATTTAATTACCCAATTTTAAGTCTATGAGCTCAAGACAAATGCAATGGTGTCCCACTGCCTTCCCCCTTCCCGGAAGGAGGTATCTATAATGGGTCTTCCCCTTTCCAAAAGGAGGAATCTGTCTTCCTCTCTAACAAGGAGGGATCTGTCTTCTGCTTTCGTGAAGGAGGTATCTTAACAATCACAAATAACAATCCAAATCATATTTGGGCATATGTAATGACCCCAGGACATGACATATGACCTCATGCATCAATCTCAACACTAGTGCAGGAAGTGCTTTTTACGTCAGTCAAAATTGATTTTGGACGTCTAAATAATGCCTGGTGTTATTGGAGCAGACGTTGAAAGTGTAACTTTTTACGTCAGTTGATTACATAACTGACGTTAAAATCCATTTTTTTTTTTAAAAATCACTTTTAACATCAGTTGTTTCATTCAACTAACGTTAAAAGCCAAATTTTTTTTTTTAAAAAAATTACTTTTAACGTCAGTTGTACTAAACAACTGACGTTAAAGGTTTTTTTTTAATTCTGTTACAATATATCCCTTCCCCCAGCTATCCCTGCATTCAATAAACAATCTAGTCCAGTAAAATGTCTAGTAATAGTCCAATATTTCACTTAAATTTCATTAATAAAAGAAAAATATATATATAGAAGGGAGAAAATGGGGGGATAAAAAATCAAAACCCCATTGTTAGAAAAAACATCACTAAAAGTTTCATTACTAATTACTACACACCTACATATAAGTTTCAATACTAATTACTAACTACACATCTTCTATCTACTCCCGAGGTATACTTGCGGGCAATCATTTCTCTTTAGCATACTTGAAGAAAAATTCTGCAAACCACGTCCTCAAGTCTTCGAACTCTTTTTTTGTCAAGAGGAGATTGGTCGTTGTTAAAAGCTTGCACACGTTCAAATAAATCACGGTAACATTAATTAACGCAATGAAAATGAAAAATAAAATATATAATTAAATAATTGTTTAATTAAGTATTATTACCTTCTTCCATCCTTCAGTAATAAATGCGGAGACTATGTTGAGCATATGTTGCATCACATAATATCCACACGACCAAGCGTCATTCTAAAAGCGATATTACAAAAATAATGAAATTTTATGTCAGTTAAGTAAACATATATATTTGGAATTAGTAATTAGAAATTCTAATATTATATACTATTTAAAAACTACTAACTTTGAGGATAATCCATTCAAGATTTTCTTTAGACTTAAGAGTCCTACTCATCCCGTTGGCACAGCTCAAACTACAATTCTTCAGCGCACTATCATAAACAGAATATTCATGTCAATTAACCAATTCATCATGTGTCTCATAAAATTAAAGTAAATGTTAAAACTTAAATTAAATAGAAGATTAATGACTAACCTATTGATAGGTTCCACCACCTCCCGTGGCGGGTTCCGGTGGAGAGAGCATAGGAAGATGACAGTATGCCTGGCAGGATGAATTACGAGCAACTGCCAATGTCTGCTCATTATGTATGGTGCCAGATATAGCTCCTTGTGATCATCACCTCCCAGTAATCTCGTTAAGTACGCTGTGACTTCGTTGTGATTGGCAAAGAATTCAGCCTGAAGGGAGTAGGGCTCTAAGAAGCCGAATAGGTTGGAGCCCCTCTCGAGTTGAAGTTGATGGAGATACCTACGATATGAATGCAGTAAATCATAAAATTCAAATAAAATATATAAATTGAATTAATAATAAAATTATAAAGAATACTTACGTCGACCAAAGACTCACAATCGTGGTGGATAGTTGCTGGCCATCATTGCAAAGATACCCAATATCATCACCACTGAATACAAATCCAAGCTCACGCTCATGAAGTGGGCGTGCCAGCCAACCATCATGCTCCAAATCCCATTGTAAAAGTACGGGCGCATAATCCTCGTCAATTGAGAACAACCGAGTTGTGAGAGACAACATACCCGCCTTTGCCTTCAATATTAAATAAATCAGGTATATAAGTTGTTGATAATTAAAAAAAAAAACATAAGTAATTAATTGAAAAATATGGACATTGATAATGAATATATACCTTCCGTTCCAACTCAAGCTCCCGATGAGCCAGCTCAAACCCCCGCTGTTTCGCTTCCACCTCAAGCTCACGGCATCAGACCTCCAACTCCCGCTCCCTATCTGGCAACTCATCCACCTCCACATGTGTCCTATTATAGCTCTCTTTTGTGATCACATGTGAAGGGTTAGCAGCTCCCGCGGTGTCCTGGGAACCCACGGAGGACAGCTCCCTAACAAATGCCTGCTTGAAATCAGGTTGGATAAGAAGCGACGTTATCACCGGTCTGATAATAGCGGTCGAAAAGAAGCTTTTGTGTAATGGTTTCTGTAAGTGCATCCTCATCGACGACCCGCCTACTTGAAGTAGACTTGTCATAATATTCTTTGATTTCCACCGTCTCTGGAACACCGATCACCCGACCAGGATGGTCGTCCTTGCCTAGAGCAGTGAGCAATATGTCCTGGCGTCTAGAAAGGACGAATGAGCCCTGGGAGCATTATTCCTTAAGCTCCATCTACAATGAAGAATTGAAAAAACGTGTAAGAGAAAGGTTTTCCTTAAAAATATCAACCATATACAAATATCAACTATAAATGCATATAGTTAGTTAATTACAATCTTATCTGCCAAATCACGGGTGGCTTCAGCTTTAAAAGAGCCTTTCTTTGTCATCCGGCCGGCTAACCAGACATCCTCGCACGGAAAGGGTGATGGAGGACTAACCGGTGTGCCCTCAAGCATCTCTCCACGTGCTATCCTCGTAGCCAGCTCCTCCTTCTGCCTACCCATCTCCGCCTTAGTTTGTTTAAACAAAAACACATAATTAATAGAGTTAAATATATTTAATTTCTTTACTTAAATGATCTCTAAGAAGCATAAATAAATTAACTTCATCAACTAACCTGAAATTTGTCCTCATGTCGAATCCTAACAAAGTCATCCCACGTCTCCCTATCAATCCAGGGGTAATCCAAGAACATCTTATCAAGCTTCTTCTTCCCAGATACATAGACCCTAGTAAGATCATGCTTGAACCCATTCCAGCGCCTTGCCCCCAATGAGAGCCATTTCTTCCGATGATGCTCGTCATTCGGTACGGTCCAAGCTATCTACACATTAAATACTAACAAACAGGATGAATTAGAACTCGAATAATTATTTAATAATGTACATCAAAAGAACGTAAAATTAAAATGCAGTGATAGCCTCCCAAATCTGATCCTTAACGTTCTATGGAACGCCATCCCAATGGTTGTATAGGATGCTAACAATGCTGCTTGGTTTGTAGAATCACCCACATTTTAATTTCTCTAGCACGGGGGCCCTAGGGCTTTAGTTTAGCATCAAAGGACACCTCAAGCATCTGACCACTTTGCCTAGCCTTCTCTAACTTCTTCAATGATGTGGCTCCTCTACCCTGTTTCCTTCGAGATTGTGATGTCTGTTTGGACAAAAAATGTTAAATTAGAGAGTTATGTATAACAAGGATAAATAAAGAATATATAAAGAACTTAAACTTACATGATAAATATTGGATAAATTTTATATAACATGTAAACTTACAGTATCATCAGGCATAGGCCCCATAGTGTCCTCCAGTGCATGCGGGTCCGAGTGATCCATGTGTATGCCTGTTCAGAAATGGTAAATATTAAAATATGTTTTTTTAACATGGATAACTAAAGATAAACATAAATATAGATGGATAAATAAAAATAAATCAAAACTAACATGGATAAATAAGACGTTTGCCTTAAAAGAACAAAACTCGCACTATAATCAAGTTTAAATTACCTATATCAATATCCCTTCGTGATGATCATCACGAGTGGCATGTACATCGTCCACTAGTGTTTCATCAATTATAGTAGGCATGTTTGTTGAAAAATAAGGAGTCTTAGGAATATCAAGAGTTGAATCTTGATTTTCATCACTACCATTATACATGCTTTTTCCTTGGAGAACCATAGGCAACCTTTTGTTAGAAGGATCAGTGATGTAGAACACTTGTTTTGCTTAGGAAGCCATTATGAAAGGCTCATTTGTATGACCTAGCTTGCAAAGGTCTACCAATGTAAACCCCCATTCGTCGGTTATTATCAACCCACTTACATTTAAAATCCGGCACCGTAAGCTTAGTGTAATTGAGCACCCAAATCTCTTCAATGACTCCAAAGTAAGGTATCGGTGCTTTAACGGGTTTTGTGTCCTTTGAACTAGAGAAATGCATTGCTTTGGCCACGATCATAACCCCACTATTTTGCATGGTACTCTTGTTATCTTGTTCCTTTGAATAACTGGAAAAGTTATTTATGTCGTATCCGCTCCAACATATGACATTAAAGCTAGGCCCACGTGCTAGCCATCTTACCTTGTCAGAAGCAGTACTACCATCCCTCAGGATTTCATCTTTAAACCATTTTAAGAAAGTCTTGTTATGCTTGTTCAACAACCACTTTTCATTCATTCGAGGGTTTTCTTCCTTGACTTTTATTTTATGTTCACAAAAGTAAGGTTGAACAAAATCGATGTTGTTCAATACATACAAATATGCTTGCAGCACTTCCTCCCGACTCTTGATATTAATTGTTAAACCATGTGTACCCTTACCTTGACATCTTCTCTCATCATGATGAGGCTTAGGAACCCCTATAGGATCCGTGTTATGAAGGTAGTCTGAACAAAACTCAATAGCTTCTTCTGCAACATACCTTTGAACAATAGATGCTTCAGGACGATGTGGATTCGTCACCTACCCTTTCAAGATATTCATGTAGCGCTCAAATGGGTACATCCATCTTAGAAAAAAGGCCCACATAATCTAATCTCCCTCACCAAATGAACAATTAAGTGAATCATGATGTCGTAAAAGGAAGGAGGAAAATACATATCCAATTGGCACAAGATTGTAGCAGCCTCAACTTCCAACTCATCCAACTTATGGGGGTCAACGACTTTGCTACATATAGAATTGAAGAATGAGCACAACTGAGTAATGGCATGTCTCACATTTTTTGGAGCAATACCACGAATAGCAACGGGCAGAAGTTGTTACATCAAGATGTGCAATCATGAGACTTTAATCCAACCAATTTGAGATCACCAGAGACAAGCCTCTTGATATTTGAAGAGTAACCATGTGGAACTTTGATGCCGTGAAGACACTCACAAAAACTTTGTCACTCTTTTTTTGACAATGTATGACATGCTGGAGGCAAATAAGTCCGCTTACCATCCTCAACAACTGGAGCTAACTGCTCTCGTATGCCCATAGCAACAAGGTCGAGACGTGCATTCACACCATCATTTGTCTTGCCCTGAATGTTGAGAAGCGTCCCGGTCACACTATCACACACATTTTTCACCACATGCATCACATCAATGCAGTGTCTGACATCAAGCTTGCGACAGTATGGAAGATCAAAGAATATCGACCTCTTCTTCCATATGTTTTTCTCAAAGCGATCTTACCCTTCTTTTCGGACTTAAACATTGATGTCCTTTACTTTATAATAAATATGCTCTCCATTTAAGGTCGTCGGAGCATCTTCAGTCTCTTGGCATCCATTAAAAGCTTTTTTCATCTTACGATATGGGTGATCATGTCTAAGAAATCTCCGATGCCCAAGGTAAATCGTCTTCCTTCCATGATGGAACTGAGTGTAGCATGTGCCTTCCTCACATATAGGGCCTGATTTATTCCCTTAACACCGCATGCCGGACAAGTTCCCGTATCTTTGGAAAGTCATTGATGGTGCAAAATAACATGGCACGAAGCTTGAAAGTTCGTGATAATGCCCATCAACTACATCAACACCTTCGACCTCGGCTTCTTCAAGTCTTCGATCAAGGGACTTAGATAAACATCTAAGTCATTTCCCGTTGCTTTGGGCCTGAAATCATCATAGATAACATCATGTATTTGCGCTTCATGAACAACCTAGGAGGTAGGTTGTAAATTATCAAGAGAACGGGACATGACCTTGAATACTACTTAAGTTGCCATATGGATTCATTCCAACCATAGCAAGTCCAAGCCTTAGGTTTCTTGGCTCATCGGTGAAATCCGGAAACAAAGTATCAATATTCTTCCATTGCACGGAATCAGCCGGATGACGAACCTTTCCATAATGTTTCCTCTCATCATGATGCCATCTAAGATTCTTTGCATCTTTCACATTGGCAAACAATCGCTTGAACCTTGGAATTATTGGAAGATACCACAACACCTTTGCATGAGGACCCTTTTTTCTCACATCATAAATCGAATCATCAGGATCATCACCATCGTCACCATCCTTCACTTTGTAGTGTGATAACCCACACTTGGGGCAAGCGTGATTGTCTTCATAATCAGCCATGTACAAGAGATTCTAGACCATTGATAATAGTTTGGAATCTTCCTATCATCTGAGCAACAAATTCTCATTCCTCCATGACAAACAGTTCATACTTTCTGACAAGTATGACAATTTTTGAATCTTTAACTTTGGTTGTTCCTTCATGAGTAACAGCTAAAGTATCCCATATTTCTTTAGCAGAATCACATGCGCAAACCTTTTCAAATTCTTCAGGGCTGAGAGCATAAATGATGTTGTATCTGGCTTTGTGGTTCAGTTCCCATTTTGTCTGTTCTGCAGGGGTCCACTGAGCTTTTGGCTCGTCAATGTTGTCATCATTCTTAGGAATGAATGGACCATCAATGATAACATCCCAGAGACCAGATTTTGTAGATAGAATGAACCATTGAAATATATTTTTCCAATATTTATAGTTTTCTCCATTGAAGAATGGAGGTCTGGTTATGGAAGCTCCTTCAGTCTAGTGACTTCCACTTGAACTAGCTCCAGCAGTCATGTCTATTCTTCAGGAGCTTTACCTCTACACTGTTAGTTGCTCAACCCAGAGGTTGAGCTCTGATGCCAACTGAAATAGACAACTATAAACACGAGAAGGGGGGTTGAATTGTGTTTATCAGAATTTAAAACAAAGTTGAAAACTTTTCTCACACAGAAGCTAAGTTCAGACAAGTGGGAAAGAACAGTACAGACAGGAGACATATCTAGTTATATTTCAACAGAATAAACTAGGGAATAAGGTCTGTTGGAAACATTCTTTCATGGACTTCATCTCTGACTTCCTAGGTTGCTTGTGAAATTGCCTCTGACTTTTCTTGATAATCGTGAGATTAAGAAAGAGAGAACTTCAGAGTCTTTGTATGAAGGGACATCTTACAAAAGCTATTGTACTTGAGTTCTTCATCGAGGAACCATAGATAAGTATCGGAACTTATCAGAAGATACGTTGAAACATCAATGTATAAAGTCAATAATCCTAGTCAGCAGACAGGTTGACTTTTGCTTCTTCAGACAGGTGATCATTTATGTAAGTAGACAGGTGAGTCTTATTATTTTGATCTGCACACTACATACACAGGTTAGCAACCAATACAAAGGTTAATTAAATCATTAACCAAATGTTTAGTTTTAATCAAAACTTAGGGAAATGCACATCAGACATTTTAGAGACTTAACAATCTCCCCCTTTTGATGATGACAAACATTAAGATGATTTAATGAACCTTAGAAAATATCAACACAAGAAATACTAAGATTCGGACAAGTTGAAATTTTCTTAGTCGGAAGGTTGTCAGGAGACAAGTGCACTTAAGTTTACTTAGCACAGTATCAGAGTTATGCAAGTGAGATCAGAAAAGTACTTAAAGACAAGTATTCAATTTTAACTTGTTTATTCTTTAAACTAAGACATATTTTTAATCTTTCTTACTTCAATCATCTTTCTCACTTTCTCCCGGTTCCAGTTTCATATACATCTCAAATCATCTTTACTTATTTTCTCCCCATTTTGTCAGCAACAAAAAGGAATAAACAGAAAAGTAAAGAACAGAAAATAACAAAACTGATTTCATTCATCATAAGCTTCTCAAGTACAAGGCAGATTTTACAGAATTATTTAGGTTGAATAAACAATAAAAACAGAGCTTCAACTCTTTGTTGTAGCAGTAATCTAGCATGCCTTTCTTCATTCAGTTGTCTTCTGACTTCCTCTAGCTGAGCCTGAAGTAGATTGAAATTATGAAAATCCATTTTTTGAGGAGTGGATGATTCTATTGTCATACTGGTTGAAGAAACTGATTGGTCTAAGTACTAGGGCAAAGCTAAGATTAGGGGTGCCTTGGGTATAGAGAATGGTGAGGTAATGCGAGGGAAGATGAGAGACAGACGGGTAATAGTTATCTGTATAGGTGGGGGAAGAGGTTGTTGTCCTAAGATAGAGGGAGGTAGGGGTAACATGGAATCAATATGACAAAATAAGCAGTTTGATCCTGTTACTAAAAGAAATAAGTACCTAGACCTATTAGGTAACATCACAACAGAGGCATGATAGTGAGTCCTAGCAAAAGTTCTAATGAACAAGACAATAGGGGGATAAAATAAAATCTCCCTACATGGATTAGGGATATGTGGTGGAGGAGAAGGAATGATAGACAAATGTGAGACACTTGCAGTCATAAGAGATTGCAGGTCATACACCAACAAACTTAATGATATGCCAGTTGTTCTTTGGGTGTTGAGTCCCTGTGAACAACTGTGTGCTGACATATATTAGACACACATCATAGGATGATGTTTAGGTTTGGTGAGAAGAGACGGGTAAAGGGAATGGAGACACTACAAATAAGGGTTGGAAAAACAAGGTGGATGGAGAAGAAACAGAAGAGTTATGGATACCTTGGTGAGAGGGAGAAGATGGTATGCAGAGGGATAGATGAGAGAATTAGCTAATCTTCAGACATCTTCGGCTTCTTCTTTGAAGGAGACATAGTGTCAACTCTAGGGTAAACAATTGTCTGTGTCTCAACAGACAAGTTTGCAGTAGTTACAGCAGCAACTTCAACCTCTGCAGCTTGAGCTTCTGCAGGAATTTTGAACATTTCATCAGATGCACAAGGGGGCCTTTGGGTAGCCATATCTTCTTTTTATGGGAATGAGTCCCAAATTAAGAGTAGTCTTCTCCTTGGATTCCTCCAAGGGTTGAGTTGTCTGCTCCCCCTGAGCAGATACTTCATCTTTGATAGGCTCAGACTCCAGTTGTCTGACCTTGGCAAAGGTCTTCACCAGCCTTCTTTTCTTGCTGAGTTGTGCAGATGCAGCAACTGATTCCACAACTTCACTTGTCTTCCTCTTGGGAGAAGGTTTCTTCAGTTTGAACCTTAAAGGCTCAACTGTTTCAGTAGTTTCTTCAGAGACTGATGGTTTTTCCAACTCGGGTCTTTGGTTGCGTCATCCGCCACCTATCCGGAGGGCTTCCAGATTCTTTCGGAGATAGGAACCTCTGATTCATCGATGGAAACCACTTGGTTCTTCCTTCTACTTCTGCTTAGCAAAGAGGCTTCTTCTTCTTTTTTCTTATTGTCTTCTTCTTCATCTTCCAGAGGGATACCCTTTATGTCCATCATAGACAAGTTCTTACTGTCAATGGAAAGTGACATGTCTATGAAGTGAGCATCACTGGGAACAAACCACTTGTTACTGAAGACTCTTGTCAACAGCATCCTATAGGGGTAGGTCTGCATGTTGGTCCTCTTGATCAGTGATTCAAGGTACATGTAGATAAGATCGTTGATATCTACCTTGATTTTGCGAATCAAGTGATACAGAGAAAATCTGTCCATCTTGGTCACACTGTCTCGTGATCCTTTCCGAGGCATCATGCACTCCAGCAACAGCTTGTGCAAGAATCTGCATTTTGTCACCATGCTTACAGGCTTCAGGTTCTCAGGGTTGGTGATGCGTGAATTTTTAAGAAATATAATTAAAGGCAAGTGCACCTCGTCGCAATCAAGTAATACGGTGGTGAGACCGGTTATCGTATCCACAGGGATTGGTTGTCAATTACCAATTCACAAACTTAACAACTATATAGACTAAACTATGGTATGAGAGATTAAAACAGAAAATAAAATGTTTTTGGTCTTTTGGGATTTTTAACAAACACTTGGTATGCAAACAGAGATGTGGCTAAGATTGTTAGGGTTAGACTACACTAATCCTCCCTTAATTGCAATGAAATGGTTATCAACACAAGTCCTAATTCAATTATGACAATCAAGCCTTTTCTAAAATACTCAAGCCTAATTCCTTAGGTGCATTGAGCCTAAAACCCCAAATTAAACCCTAATTCCTTAGGTGGATTAACCTGAGATTTTGCATTAAGTCAAGACTTATAAGATTGCAAGCATTCAACACCTATTCCTAGATTCTTGAACTACTTGGCATACGATTCATGAGCATGCCTTAACACCAACCTCCCAGTCATCTATCAAAGCAACATATCATTCCTATGGGTAGCTAATCCAAGGAAAGCATTAAGAACAGAATCACATACTCATAATGAAATAAAGACTTGCATTAAAACACCAATTCAAATACAACAAGTTCAGAAAAGTTACATCTAACCCCAACAATGGGGATTTAACTACTCATGATAAAAGGAAATACAAAAAGGAAAAAGAGAAGGGATGGAGAACACTCATAGACAAGCTTCCTCCATCTTCTCCCCATCCAAGAGCAGAGAAAACAGCCCCCTTTTTGGGTAGAAACCCTCTCCAGCCGCCAGCCTCAGCCTGCCTCCAAGTGCAGATTATTTTAGGTTAGAAGTTAGTCCCCTTTTCTGTCTGCTGTGCTGTTATTTATAGGTCCGTCGCCCGTCACGGCCGTGATGGCCATCACGGCCAGGCCGTGACGCTTTCTGTCCAAGGCGTGTCTTAAATTTTTTTAATCTAGCGAGGCGAGAGAAGTGTTAGCGTCGCGAGCCCTGAGTTTCTGGTTGGTCACGGCCGTGATGTCCATCACGGCTGGCCGTGACAGTCTCGACTTTTGCCTTCTTCTCTCGCTTGATCACGGCTAGTGATGGTCATCACGGCCAGGCCGTGATAGGCTCTGTTTGGCTATATTCTTCACTTTTCTAGCTCTTTTTCATCCAAGCTCCACCAAGGCTGATTTTTGGGCATTTTTCCATTAAATCCTGCAAAACAACACACAGAAACCACCTCATCCGTTCCAAAGGAAAAACTATACAAAATCAACACTAAATTGGCCTAACTATATGCAAATGCATGCCGAAATGTACATGAAAAATGAGGTAAAATCACACTCATCAAATCACCCCAAGCTTAAGACTTTGCTTGTCCTCAAGCAAAAACTAAGTCCAGAAGAGATAAACAGTCAAAGCATGGATAGTGAACCAAGAACCCGAGTAAAATGATCCAAGCAATAGGCAATTCAAACAATTCAGCAAGAGACAATCAATTCAAGTCCAATTAGGGGCTTAAGTTTCCTAGACTCACATTCTCACTGATTCGGGCACTCTTGCTCACTTGAAGCTCACCCCAAGCTTGTTTATCTGCTTGGCTCTCTTTCTTGCCTCACTCACTCAAGTGTTCAAGTATATATAACAATTCGCTCCATTTTCCTCAAGGAATGATTCCTACCATATGCTTGACTATCAACCAAATCTCCACTTTATTTATGAAAAACACTTAAGAATCAAGAGGTCTTTATTTGGTTGTAACGTGGCCATGGGATTAATCTTTAGGTGGGGATAACAAGAAAGGGATATTTCAAAAGGCTAAACCAAGTATCAAACATTTCAACACAAGAAACCTTCTAAAATACCTTCTTGGGTTTTCAATACATTTTTCCACCCTTCTTTTCTTTCTTTTCTTTTTATTATTTTTTGTCATCCCCTTCTCTATTTATTTTTCTTTTTTTTTTTCTTTTTTTTTTTCTTTTATTTGGAGAAGGGGAAATTTTTCAAATCAAGATTTTTTTTTTTTTTTGATTCTTTTCCCAAACTTTCAACTACCTTTTTCACCCTTTTTGTGATACTTTAGAAGGTCCCTTATCAAGTATATGTATCCAAATTTTTCAGGGTACCAAGAAAAGCATTTTATTCATTTTGGCTCAAAATTGGGCAACTAAGGGTAGCATTTACACATTCAAAGCTCAGAAGGCCAGAAAAATACCTATTGCCTCAATCATTTTCAAAAATGTTTCCAAAAATTTTCTAAGCTTCAAAATGGTTTTAAGTCAAGTTCTAGAGAAAACAAACCAAGAGGAATAACACTCTACACAAAGAATGGGGGCAGATTTAGTGAGTACCCCTAATGGCTCAAAAGCTCACATTTATCGGTTCAAGAACCAGTGAGAAACACAAGTCTAAAGAAACATATGCTAATCATCAACTATCCGAAATCATCTCAAGCATATTCATTTGCAGCCATATCACAAGAATAAACAGAATTGGGTTCAAAAATCCACTATCACAATTTAATTGGCACTTAGTTCTCACAATCATAAGCTCAATCTAAGCAGGGGTAAATGGAATCATATGATCATGCAAATTTAAGCCTATATGAATGCAATATTCACAATGCAAGCAAAAAGATTACCCCTACCCCAAGCTTAAAGATTTACATTGTCCCCAATGTAAACAATCAAGTTGGAGAGGGTAGGAGAAAAATAAAATAAAGCAAAAATTGGAACGGCTTACCGAGGCGGTAGCGGGTGTTGGCTCACATGCTTTTTGGCTCTGTTTCTCCCTGCTCTTTTTCTCCTTCCTTTATTCAAAATCTGAAGACACTTAACAAAATTATTAACAAACCTCTTGAGCTTCTCAAATTATTCAAGAGGTTAAAGCAAAAACAAAATTAACTAAAGAGAAGGGTTAAGAAAAGTTGGGTTGCCTCCCAATAAGCGCTTCTTTAACGTCACTAGCTTGACTTATTAAGAAGCATCCACCTGGATCCCATAACCTATGGTATAAGGACCAAGGGATGCTAACCATGTGAGATCCTTCACCTGTATCCCACGGTTTGCAGCAAAAATATGGGAGTGAGCGCTTGAAAATCATGGTGACCTCACCAAATGTGGCGAACTTCCCACTCCCTCTTGGGTCAGAATTGACCCCTTCATCCACAAAATCTTCCCAATAAAAGTGGGGTTCAACCTCAGGCAGAGGCATGAACTCCATTGTTGACTGCTTTAAAATGTGAGGTGGCAAACAATTCGAGAGGATCATTGATGCTGTTCTGGCTTCTGTACAATCTCCACTCTCAGCATTGCCAAATTCATCACCTTCCAAATATGCAGAAATCTCCGCACAAACCACACAAGTGTTTCTCCCATCACATTCCACACATGCATAGGGGCCAATAGCATCATTTAATTTCACAAGTTCTTCATCATCCCCGAGCATGGTGACATAGCTATCCTCCAAATGCCTCTTCCTTTCAGGCTCTTTAGTCAAGGGTTCAATGGGGAGTGGTGCAACTATGTTCTCCAAAACAGGGTCTTCACTTCTTGACTCGGTTGCTCCCACTTCTTCTTCTTCCTCCTCATCCATCATTGCATCATTTTCATCATCATCCATCAAGTCCTCATTTGGCATTTTGGATAGTAGGTTAGAGAGTTCCTCAATACGTACCAGAGACTTCGAATGGCATCTTCTTGATTCTTTAATTCTTCCATTGTTGTTGCCATGAAGTTCTCCAAAACGGCCTCTAAGTGAGGTTGACTATCCGGGATAGGTTGCTCAACCTCGACTGGGAATGCGGATTTGAAGTTCTCCCAAGCAACTTCCAATGGGGATGGCTCATCATACCAAGGTGTGGAAGATTCCCAATGTTCCCCTTCATCCATCAAAGTATTGTTTGGAGGGTTCCCCCACCATGGAGTAGAAGTGTTGGGAAATTGATTTCCCATTCAGAACAACCTACCATTGGTGGAGGAGAGATTTGTGCCCTTGACAACTCATCACTCACTTGTTGGATTTTTATGGCCAACTCCAAAGCATATCTACCCGCAATTGCAGCTCAGATATCTCACTTTCTGCATCAGATGGTTGATACCAATTGTAGTCCATGATCCTATCTAATCAATTTTTCACCTCACAGACAATTAAGCCCAAGATCAAAGAAACACAAAAACAAATATATACAAAACTAACAAAAGAAAGATATCAAATATATACAGAAAAATAAAATAAAAAATGTCTAAACTAGTTGTCTCATTTGTTACTAATGATATTGACAAAACCAATCCCCGGCAACGGCACCAAAAACTTGATGCGTGAATTTTTAAGAAATATAATTAAAGGCAAGTGCACCTCGTCGCAATCAAGTAATACGGTGGTGAGACCGGTTATCGTATCCACAGGGATTGGTTGTCAATTACCAATTCACAAACTTAACAACTATCTAGACTAAACTATGGTATGAGAGATTAAAACAGAAAATAAAATGTTTTTGGTCTTTTGGGATTTTTAACAAACACTTGGTAAGCAAACAGAGATGTGGCTAAGATTGTTAGGGTTAGACTACACTAATCCTCCCTTAATTGCAATGAAATGGTTATCAACACAAGTCCTAATTCAATTATGACAATCAAGCCTTTTCTAAAATACTCAAGCCTAATTCCTTAGGTGCATTGAGCCTAAAACCCCAAATTAAACCCTAATTCCTTAGGTGGATTAACCTGAGATTTTGCATTAAGTCAAGACTTATAAGATTGCAAGCATTCAACACCTATTCCTAGATTCTTGAACTACTTGGCATACGATTCATGAGCATGCCTTAACACCAACCTTCCAGTCATCTATCAAAGCAACATATCATTCCTATGGGTAGCTAATCCAAGGAAAGCATTAAGAACAGAATCACATACTCATAATGAAATAAAGACTTGCATTAAAACACCAATTCAAATACAACAAGTTCAGAAAAGTTACATCTAACCCCAACAATGGGGATTTAACTACTCATGATAAAAGGAAATACAAAAAGGAAAAAGAGAAGGGATGGAGAACACTCATAGACAAGCTTCCTCCATCTTCTCCCCATCCAAGAGCAGAGAAAACAGCCCCCTTTTTGGGTAGAAACCCTCTCCAGCCGCCAGCCTCAGCCTGCCTCCAAGTGCATATTATTTTAGGTTAGAAGTTAGTCCCCTTTTCTGTCTGCTGTGCTGTTATTTATAGGTCTGTCGCCCGTCACGGCCGTGATGGCCATCACGGCCAGGCCGTGACGCTTTCTGTCCAAGGCGTGTCTTCAAGTTTTTAACTCTCGCGAGGCGAGAGAAGTGTTCGCGACGCGAGCCCTCATTTTCTGGTTGGTCACGGCCGTGATGTCCATCACGGCTAGGCCGCCGTGACAGTCTCTGACTTTTGCCTTCTTCTCTGCTTGATCACGGCCGTGATGGTCATCACGGCCAGGCCGTGATAGGCTCTGTTTGGCTATATTCTTCACTTTTCTAGCTCTTTTTCATCCAAGCTCCACCAAGGCTGATTTCTGGGCATTTTTCCATTAAATCCTGCAAAACAACACACAGAAACCACCTCATCCGTTCCAAAGGAAAAACTATACAAAATCAACACTAAATTGGCCTAACTATATGCAAATGCATGCCGAAATGTACATGAAAAATGAGGTAAAATCACACTCATCAGTTGGGAACACCATATATAGCTATGTTGACATTCTTGGTTCCCACTTGATCTTCCCACTCAGGCTTGAAAGTAACTCCAATCCTAGGGCATTTTGTAACCATTTCCAGAGAACTGATGGGGAAGTTAAAGGTTTTATCCATCATTTGAGCCCTAAAGCTCTTGGTTCAATCGAATTTGCTGGTGATGACAACAGCATTGGTCCAGAATTCTTTGACAAGCTTGGGATGAACAAGCTCTTTGATGTCAAAGAAAGAGGTTCACTTGGAGTATCCCAACTCCTCGGAGACATCCATACCCCATTTCTTAACCTGTTGAAGATCAGCAGTTTTACCAGGTAGAATTTTTTCCACATCAGAAACCTTCAAGTTGTATTTCTCAGCAATTTCTTTCGAAGAGAGACACTTTGATGGTGCCATTTCTGAGAGAAAGGGTTTCTAGCGTTTTGGAAGAAAAAAGGGTCTGAAAGAGGAAAAGACGAAGACAGAGAGAGTTTGAGAGTTTTAAAATCGTAAAGGTTAAACCTTTCTGATTCTAAGCCTTTTATAGCTATAAAGGCATGAGAGAGAAATAAAAACATTTTTAATTTAAAATGGCACGATTTGCGTGGGGAACTATAGAGCCCACTTAAGTCATAATGAAAACAGGGTTTCAAGATAAAAACTAGTGTGCACATGATTAGCTTCAGATAAGTAAATGGTATTAAATAATTAATAACCATTTCAACAAAAACTGTTGAGTTCTATCATTGTGACTCAGCATAGTCAGACAGGTATTATAGATAGGTGATATAAAAACATAAGACAGGTAGCATAGGCAGGTTAATTATTAGACATGTCATTCAACAAATGCAATGCATGTTTATATTTTCTCTAATAAATAAAAACCTTTTTCTGCTAATGGTTTAGTGAAAATATCAGTCCATTGATTTTCAGTTTTAACAAACTTAATATCAAAGATACCTTTCTGAACATAATCCCTTATAAAATGATGTTAAATTTCAATATGCTTTGACTTAGAATACTGAATTGGATTTTTGTCTAAGAATATGACACTAGAATTATCACACCACACAGATATGTTATGCTCATAAATAGAATAATCCTCAAGTTGATGTTTTACCCATAAGAGTTGACAGCAGCAACTAGCAGCTAAAATATATTCTACTTCAGCAGTAGATAGGGCAACGGTTGTCTGCCTCTTACTTGACCAGGAGACTAAGCTTGCTCCAATGAAGTGATATCATCCACTAGTGCTTTTTCTTTCTATTTTGTCTCCAGCATCACAGAATCCCACTAATCTGTATTCTTTTGATCTTAAATACAACAAACCAAGATTAGTAGTCTCAAGAAAATATCTAAATATTCTTTTAACAACTTTTAGATGAGATTCTTTTGGGTCAGATTGAAATCTAGCACACATACAGACAATAAACTGAATGTCAGGTCTGCTTGAAGTTAAGTATACTAGAGGGCCAATCATACCTCTATAGACAGTTTTGTCTACCTTTTTACCTTCATCATCTTTGCTTAGTTTTGCATTAGGTTGCATGAGAGTTTTCATAAGTTTGGCATTTTCCATTTTGTACCTCTTGATTATCTCCTTGGTGTACTTTTGTTGACGGATGTAAACTTTATCACTTGTCTATTTGATTAGTAATCCAAGAAAGAACTTTAATTCTCCCATCATGCTCATCTCAAATTCTTCTTGTTGGTTATAGCCTTGAGCTACTAACCTTGCCTTGTTTCTGACAACTTTGCCATCCTCATCCAATTTGTTTCTGAAGACCCATCTTGTTCCAATGACAGATTTGTTTTTGGGTTTAGAGACAAGTGTCCAGACATCATTTCTGGTAAACTGGTTGAGTTCTTCTTGCATAGCAAGAATCCGGCTTTCATCCTCAAGAGCTTCTTCAATGTGTTTTGGCTAAATTTCTGATATAAAGGCCACATTGCTTGATTCTTTTAAAGTGGATCTGGTTTTTACTCCTTCAGGGGGATTTCCAATAATAAGATCCATAGGATGATGAGTGTTGAACTTCCAATCCCTTTTGAGATCAACAGGAAGATCTTGACTTTTCTGCTGACTAGCCTGTTGACATGTCTGCTCCACTTGTCTTTCTGGCTCAATCACAGGTTCTGTCTTGGTCAGATCAGGCTGTTGATTTTCTGATTTGTTTATATCAAGACCTGCAAGATCATCTTCTCGATCTGATAATTCATTATCAGTCTTTAAACCATCATTGAACTTAACATGAACAGATTCTTCATTAACAAAGGTTTTGGAATTGTAAATTCTAAATGCTTTAGACATTTTAGAATATCCTACAAAAATACCTTTATCTACTTTGGAATCAAACTTTCCAAGTTGATCCTTAGTATTCAGAATGAATCATTCACATCCAAATGCATGAAAATAAGATATGTTGGGACCTTTACTTTTCCACAATTCATAAGGAGTCTTCTTTAGAAAAGGCCTAATAAGTATTTTGTTTTGTACACAACAAGCAGTGTTTACTGCTTCTGCCCATAAGTACTTAGGGATATTATTCTCATTGAGCATAGATCTAACCATCTCTTACAGAGATATGTTCTTTCTCTCAACCACTCCATTTTGTTATGGAGTTCTAGGTGCGGAGAAATATTGAGAGATCCCATTCTTCTCACAGAGATGTCTAAACTGCTCATTTTAAAATTCTCTCCCATGATCACTTCTAAGGGTAGAGATACAAAAACCCTGTTCATTTTATACTCTTTTTCAGAATATTGAGAAAGCCTTAAAAGACTCATCCTTGTGGGTTAAGAAGAGTACCCATGTAAATCTAGAATAGTCATCAACTATGACAAATCTATATTTTCTTCCAGCCAGGCTAGCAACACTAACTGGTCCAAACAGATTCATGTGTAACAACTGAAGAGGTCTAGAGGTTGATACTTGGTTTTTAGATTTGAAACTTGATTTTATCTGTTTACCTCTCTGACATGCATCACACAAGACATCTTTCTTAAAACTAATATCAGATAATCCTCTCACAAGGTTATCCTTTTTCAGTTTAGAAATTAGTTTCATACTAGCATGTCCTAGTTTCTTATGCCATAACCAACTTTCATCCTCCTTAGACATCAGACAGGTTATACTTTGATATGAGAAATTAGTCAGTTCAATCTTATACAGATTTTATTACCTTTTAGATGAAAAGAGGGTTTTGCCATTGCAGTCTTTAACTACACATAAATCCTTAGTAAAGGAGACATCAAATCCACTGTCACATAATTGACTTATGCTAAGTAAATTGTTCTTAATCCTTCAACCATAAGAACATTAGATATAGAGGGAAAATAAGGTTTACCACCAATAGTACCAATGCCTATAACCTTCCCTTTCTGATTGCCTCCAAATGTAACATATCCTCCTTTCTTAAGTTGGAGGTCTAGGAATATAGACCTTTCTCCTGCCATGTGCCGCGAGCAACCACTGTCCAGGTACCAACATCGGTGTTTTCTTTGTACTATTAAGGACATTTGCAAAAGAAATTATTTGATCTTTAGGTACCCCTAGTTTTCTGGGTCCTTTTCTGTTAGTTCTAGGAGTCTGTGAAGACTTCATTCTCTTCTTATGGATACACTTAGACATAACATGTCCAGTTTTACCACAGAAGTTACAGACAGGTATGGATTTAATTATTTTTGACTTAATAGATACATTTGAAGTTTTAGTTGATACCTTATGACGTGTCTGATGGACATATTCAATACCTTATTTGTTAAGGGAGTGTCTCTGACAGCCAAATTGCTTGTTCAGATTATCTCTGCCATTAACAAATTTGGCAAGATCAGAAGTGAGCTCTTCCACTTTCTGTTGAAGTTTTTAAACTTCTTTAGATTGTGATGATTCACTTGAGATCTTAGCTTTATCAGACTTTTCAGTCTTTAGCTCATTGTTTTCCTTGGCCAGCTTATCACACTCTTGAGATTTCTGCTTATGCTCACTGATGAGCTTTACATACTCTCTGAGCAACAGATTCTCCTTCCTCCATGACAAACAGTTCATACTTTCTGACAAGTATGGCAATTTTTGAATCTTTAACTTTGGCTATTCCTTTATGATCATCACGAGTGGCATGTACATCGTCCACCTGTGTTTCCTCAATTATATTAGGCATATTTGTTGAAAAAGAAAGAGTCTCGGGAATATCAAGAGTTGAATCTTGATTTTCATCACTACCATTATACATGCTTTTTCCTTGGAGAACCATAGGCAACCTTTTGTTAGAAGGATCAATGATGTAGAACACTTGTTTTTCTTGGGAAGCCATTATGAAAGGCTCATTTGTATGACCTAACTTGCAAAGGTCTACCAATGTAAACCCCCATTCCTCGATTTGTACACCACCTTTACTATCAACCCACTTACATTTAAAAACCTAAGACCGTAAGCTTAGTGTAATTGAGCACCCAAATCTCTTCAATGACTCCAAAGTAACGTATCGGTGCTTTAACGAGTTTTGTGTCCTTTGAACAAGAGAAGTGCATTGCTTCGGCCACGATCATAACCCCACTATTTTGCATGGTACTCTTGTTATCTTGTTCCTTGTATAAAAGGAAAAGTTATCAATGTCGTATCCGCTCCAACATATGACATTAAAGCTAGGCCCACGTGCTAACCATATTACCTCGTCAAAAGCAGTACTATCATCCCTCAGGATTTCATCTTTAAACCTTTTTAAGAAAGTCTTGTTATGCTTGTTCAACAACCACTTTTCGTTCATTCGAGGGTTTTCTCCCTTGACTTTTATTTTATGTTCACAAAAGTAAGGTTGAACAAAATCGATGTTGTTCAATACATACAAATGTGCTTGCAGCACTTCCTCCCGACCCTTGCTATTAATTGTTAAACCATGTGTACCTTTACCTTGACATCTTCTCTTATCATGATGAGGCTTAGGAACCCCTACAGGATCCGTGTTATGAAGGTAGTCTGAACAAAACTCAATAGCTTCTTCTACAACATACCTTTGAACAATAGATGCTTCAGGACGATGTGGATTCGTCACCTACCCTTTCAAGATCTTCATGTAGCGCTCAACTGGGTACATCCATCTCAGAAAAACAGGCCCACATAATCTAACCTCCCTCACCAAATGAACAATTAAGTGAACCATGATGTTGAAAAAGGAATGAGGGAAATACATCTCCAATTGGCACAAGATTGTAGCAGTCACAACTTCCAACTCATCCAACTTATGGGGGTCAACGACTTTGTTACATATAGAATTGAAGAATGAACACAACTG
>JAUPTC010000906.1:0-33000 GCA_030762895.1 Sophora flavescens | reverse complement strand
GATTAACCAAGGGATCATGGCGTGAGGGTCAATGGTTAACCATGGAAACATGACGTGTGGGTCTTGGGTTAACCATGGGATAATTGTAAGAGGGTCGTAGGTTACCCATGGGATCATGGCGTAAGGGTCATGTGTTAACTATGGAATCATCTCTAGAGGGTAATGGGTAAACCATGGGAACATGGCGTTAGGGTCATGGGTTAACCATGGGATCATGATGTGAGGGTATGGGTTAACCAAGGGATCATGGTGTGAGGACCATGGGTTAACCATGGGGATCAAGGTTAGAAGATCATGGGTTAACCATGGGATCATGGCATGAGGGTCATGGGTTAACCATGTGAACATGGCGTGAGAGTCAAGGTTTATTCATGCGATCATGGCGTGAGGGTCATTGGTTAACCATGTGATCATGGGGTGAGGGTCATTGGTTAACCAAGGGATCATTACGTGAGGGTCATGGGTTAACCATAGGATCATGGCGTGAGGGTCATGGGCTTACCATGGGATCATGTCGTGAGGGTCATGGGTTAACCATGGGATCATGGAGTGAGGGTAATGGTTGACCATGGGAACATGGCGTGAGGGTCATCGGTTAACCATGGGATCATGTCGTGAGCGTCATGGGTTAACCATGGGATCATGACCGAAGGTCATGTGTTAACAATGCGATCATGGCGTGACGGTCTTGCGTTAACCATGGTATAATAGCATGAGGGTCATGGATTATCCAAGGGATGATGATGTGATGGTATTGGGTTAACCATGGTATCATGACGTGAGGGTCATGAGTTAACCATGTGATCATGGCTAGAGGGTCGTGGTAATAACCATGGAATCATTGGAAGAGGGTCCTGGTTAATCAAGGGATAATGGCATGTGGGTCATGGGTTAACCATTGGATCATGCCGTGAGGGTGATGGGTTAACCATGGTATTATGGTGTTAGGGTCATGGCTAACCACGAAATCATGGCAAGTGGGTCGGGGGTTAATCAAGGAATCATGGCGTGAGGGTCATGGGTCAACCATTGGATCATGCCATAGAGGGTCATGGGTTAACCATGGTATTATGGTTTGAGGGTCATGTCTAACCATGGGATCATGGCAAGTGGGTCATAGGTTAACCATAGGATCATGTCGTGATGGTCATGGGTTCACCATGGGATCATGGCAAGTGGGGTATGGGTTAACCATGTTATCCTGGAATGAGGGTCATAGGTTAACCATGGGATCATGGCTTGAGAGTCATGGGTTAACCATGGGATCATGTCGTGAGGGTCATGGGTTAAACATGGCATCATGGTTTGAGGGTCACGGGTTAACGATGGGATCATGGTGTGAGGGTCAAGGGTTAACCACGGGATATGGCGTGTCGGTCATGGGTTAACCATGGGATCATGGCGTAAGGGTCATGGGTTAATCAAGTGATCATGGTGTGATTGTCAAGGGTTAACCATGGGATCTTAGAATGAGGGTCATAGGTTAACCATGAGATCATGACTTGAGGGTCATGGGTTAATAATGGGATCATGGCGTGGGGGTCATTTTTTAATCATGGGATCATGTCATGAGGGTCATGGGTTAACCATAGGATCATGTGGTGAGGGTCATGGGTTTACCATGGGATCACGGTAAGTGGGTCTTGTGTTAACCATGGGATCATGGAATGAGGGTCATGGGTTAACCATGGGATCATGGCTTGAGGGTGATTGGTTAACCACGGGAACATGGCGTGAGGGTCATGGGTTAACCATGGGATCATGGCGTCAGGTTCATGGGTTAACCATTGGATCATGCCGTGAGGTTCATGGGTTAATGATATGTGCCAAGGGGGGGGCAAGTCAACTTTTCAACAAGAATGATATGAGCCAATGGAGACCGATTCGGATCAAGAAGCTATTCAAGGTCTTGGTGGCCCAATGACAAGAGCAAGGGCAAAGAAAGCCCAAGAAGCTCTAACTCAATTGGTGGTGCTCTTAATGGACATAAGCCCAAATGCACATGCAAGTAATGAAGACAATGAGCCCAAGATAATAACTTTGCTCATCCAAGCCCAAGAAGCATGAAGAGGGCATGCAAGTCCATTTTTCTTTTAATTCAATAAGTGTAATGGGTTATTTGAGTGGATCCAAGTTTGTTAGTGTTGCAATTGGGTCAAGCCCATCTAATCTCATGTTGAGCACGAAATTACATAGGTTAGTTGGGAGGAATATTTTTGGTTTGCATACCAAAAGTAACTCTAGTTTGAATTATTAGTCTTTTATGTTTTTAGTTAATTGTGTGGTGGTTACTCTTTTAATTTGAGAAATAAGTGTGGCTGTTACATAATGATATAGAGAGTGGGTAATAAGTCACCTTTATGTGGCTGAGTTACTGAAGGGATTTAGTGAGTCATTAGTTGTGGAATTAAGTGACATTATTATTTGGGGGTTATGGAATGTGGGGGAATACAATGTAATTCAGATTTGGGCAGCCATGGCTATATGTATTGGGGCCCTAAACACATGAATGATAACTTGGATGTTGAATTTGGATTGAAATCCATTTGTGAGAGAATTGTCTCTCTTTGGTTCTTGGTTGAGCCAACTATTGTTCTTATCAAGAATCCAAGATTCTTGTGGCGAACTTCATAGGCTTATCAAACTCTCTAGTTTGTGGCGCCATCACCATCTCTATTATCCATCCATTTGTTTCTTTTCTTCCCTTTATTTTAATCTCAAAAATTGTTCCGCAAATTAATTGGTAAAATTCAACCAAAAAGATCATGAAAGGCAACCTCACCATTTGGTTGTCATCAAGTGGTATCAGAGCTTAGGCTTTGGTTGAATTTCTGAGTTTTTTCTTCATCTTCTACCTATCTTCTTTTCTTCTTTTAAACCAACAAACTATCAAAAAAAAAAAAATTGCACTTTGATTCTATTTGTGAAGGGAAAATTTTGTGGTTGGTGTTCTTGCTCAAAAAAAAATGCAAGTGTGATTCTCTTCTTCAATGTTTGAAAAAAAAATTGCACAAATTATAAGGAAAAAAAAAAGTGTGCATGAAATCTTGGAAAAAAAAAAGAGAAGAGAAGAGAAAAGTCTATTTGAGCAATTTGTGTTCTTGAAAAAAAAATATTTCCCTTCTTCTTTTGTTCTTATTTCCCATAGCTTTGCTTTTCTAGCCTTTCATTTTATTCTCTTGTTTTTTGATAAGTTTTGTGATTTTTGTTACTTGATTTTTGGATTTTTGTGTGGAATGTGTTTGACTCCTCTAAGGCCTAAAAGAGAACAATTGAGTGGAAAAAGGCAAGAGTGAAAATTACATCTTGTGTGGAAAAAGCCAATTGAGTGAAATACATTTGTGTGCACAAGTGAGGGAGTGTAGTGAGGAATTTTATAATTTCTTGTTATCTTTTGATATTGTGTGTTCAAGTGATGGCAGCCCATGAAGATAGTCCATCATTTTCTCCAAGGTCTTCAACTCTTTATGCTAGAATGACTACTCAAATACAAAACCTTCAAAGGAAAATGGAGCAAATGAGTGCAAATTATGATAGACAACTTGCCATCCTTCAAAACCGGAAGATAGAATTGAAAGGGTCAAGATCCAAGTTCCTACCTTTCATGGGAAGAATGATCCCGAAGTCTATTTGGAATGGGAGATGAAGATAGAGCAAGTGTTCAATTTCAATAATTACAATGAGAAAAAGAAAATGAAGTTAGCATCTCTTCAATTTAAGGACTATGCACTTGTTTGGTGGGATCAATTTCAAAAAGAGAGAAGACGATGTGGGGCGGAGCCTATTGAGACTTGGGTTGAGATGAGAAAAATAATGAGGAGAAGATATGCTCGATACCATTGCCATAGAGTTCTTCACAACAAATTAACGAATGAGGGCAACACTTCAACCTCTAAGGAGGCCGTGGCAAGTGCTCATGGAAAGAAACCTATGGAAGTCTCTCCTAATTTGAGAGAAAATGAAAAAAGAGTGAAAAAAAAATTGAAAAGAAGAGTGATGAAAATGTGAAAAAGAATCAAGAGAAAAATGTGAAAAAAATGAGAGTATGGAAAAGAGTGAGAGACAAGAAAAAGATGAGAGTAAAACAAAAAGTCAGGAGGAAAAAGTAAATGCATGTTTTGATGTTTTTCCTAACTCTTTGCCTACTTGTGTTGATTCTCTTTTGAAGGAAATCGAAGATGTTCCTCCAATGGAAGCTTGCAAGACAACCGATGTAATTGAAGAGCTAATCCAAAGGGAAGTACCCCATGGTTTGGGAACTTGCATGGTTTCCCAAAAGCATGGATATCTTAACACAAAGTTTGGTAATAAGCTTGGTAAATTGAAAGGGTCTTGTTATTCTTCTACATTTGATAGGAATGAAAACCTTCTTGATGAATTGCATGACTCTTATCATCTTCCTAAGATTGATTTGAGAATTATGAATCAAGACTTGAATGAATTCCTTGATAAATGTGTTGTTGTGCTTTCTAATGTTCATTTGATTTATCACAACAATTTTGAGGAATGTGTTGGATTACTTAGACAAAGTTTGTTTGCTAACTTGCTCACATACTCTTTTGATCAAAATAAAGTTAGCATTTTGAGGTTTGTTATGAGTTCTAAAGGTTTGCATGTGACAATAATTGATGGGTTAACTACTATTCCCCTTCTTACTCTACCCATTTTTGTAAATTCTTTTAAGCTTTCATATGATGATTCTAATGTGTTTGAGAGGATTGTCTTGTTTCAAAACGAACCATCCCTTGTTTGTGATAAGGAGAATGTCCTTGAGGTTCAACTTTCTTCGAGCCTTTAAACAGAGAAAGTACATTTTCTTGTATGACCATGTTCAAGCCAAGAAAGGTAAACTTGAAAGTAGATTTTCTCAAGAGGTATAATTTTCTGTTTACCCTTGTGATTCATTACCTTGGCTATGAAAGTGTTGAGGTGTTGATTGTACAATATGGAAATGTGTTACACCTATTTGCGACATTTTATGGTTTCTATCAATTTCCATTTGATCCTGGAGGTTGGGTGTGTGTACATAAAAAGAATAAATGGTTTCCCAATAAAAGGAAATCAAAGATCCACCCTAGAAGAGATGGACTATTGCAAGTTGTAGAGAAAATAAATAAAAAATGTTTTTGATATTGACTTATCTTCAATATGGCATCTATGTCTTTCATTTGATGTAGGGATTGAAGTCATAAATTCGAGGACGAATTTTCTTCAAGAAGGAGGGTATGATATGTGCCAAGGGGGGCAAGTCAACTTTTCAACAAGAATGATATGAGCCAATGGAGACCGATTCGGATCAAGAAGCTATTCAAGGTCTTGGTGGCCCAATGACAAGAGCAAGGGCAAAGAAAGCCCAAGAAGCTCTAACTCAATTGGTGGTGCTCTTAATGGACATAAGCCCAAATGCACATGCAAGTAATGAAGACAATGAGCCCAAGATAATAACTTTGCTCATCCAAGCCCAAGAAGCATGAAGAGGGCATGCAAGTCCATTTTTCTTTTAATTCAATAAGTGTAATGGGTTATTTGAGTGGATCCAAGTTTGTTAGTGTTGCAATTGGGTCAAGCCCATCTAATCTCATGTTGAGCACGAAATTACATAGGTTAGTTGGGAGGAATATTTTTGGTTTGCATACCAAAAGTAACTCCATTTTGAATTATTAGTCTTTTATGTTTTTAGTTAATTGTGTGGTGGTTACACTTTTAATTTGAGAAATAAGTGTGGCTTTTACATAATGATATAGAGAGTGGGTAATAAGTCACCTTTATGTGGCTGAGTTACAGAAGGGTTTTAGTGAGTCATTAGTTGTGGAATTAATTGACATTATTATTTGGGGGTTATGGAATGTGGGGGAATACAATGTAATTCAGATTTGGGCAGCCATGGCTATATGTATTGGGGCCCTAAACACATGAATGATAACTTGGATGTTGAATTTGGATTGAAATCCATTTGTGAGAGAATTGTCTCTCTTTGGTTCTTGGTTGAGCCAACTATTGTTCTTATCAAGAATCCAAGATTCTTGTGGCGAACTTCATAGGCTTATCAAACTCTCTAGTTTGTGGCGCCATCACCATCTCTATTATCCATCCATTTGTTTCTTTTCTTCCCTTTATTTTAATCTCAAAAATTGTTCCGCAAAAATTAATTGGTAAAATTCAACCAAAAAGATCATGAAAGGCAACCTCGCCATTTGGTTGTCATCAAGTGGTATCAAAGCTTAGGCTTTGGTTGAATTTCTGAGTTTTGTTCTTCATCTTCTACCTATCTTCTTTTCTTCTTTTAAACCAACAAACTATCAAAAAAAAAAATTGCACTTTGATTCTATTTGTGAAGGGAAAATTTTGTGGTTGGTGTTCATGCTCAAAAAAAAAATGCAAGTGTGATTCTCTTCTTCAAAGTTTGAAAAAAAAAATTGCACAAATTATAAGGAAAAAAAAAGTGTGCATGAAATCTTGGAAAAAAAAAAGAGAAGAGAAGAGAAAAGTCTATTTGAGCAATTTGTGTTCTTGAAAAAAAAATATTTCCCTTCTTCTTTTGTTCTTATTTCCCATAGCTTTGCTTTTCTAGCCTTTCATTTTATTCTCTTGTTTTTTGATAAGTTTTGTGATTTTTGTTACTTGATTTTTGGATTTTTGTGTGGAATGTGTTTGACTCCTCTAAGGCCTAAAAGAGAACAATTGAGTGGAAAAAGGCAAGAGTGAAAATTACATCTTGTGTGGAAAAAGCCAATTGAGTGAAATACATTTGTGTGCACAAGTGAGGGAGTGTAGTGAGGAATTTTATAATTTCTTGTTATCTTTTGATATTGTGTGTTCAAGTGATGGCAGCCCATGAAGATAGTCCATCATTTTCTCCAAGGTCTTCAACTCTTTATGCTAGAATGACTACTCAAATACAAAACCTTCAAAGGAAAATGGAGCAAATGAGTGCAAATTATGATAGACAACTTGCCATCCTTCAAAACCTGGAAGATAGAATTGAAAGGGTCAAGATCCAAGTTCCTACCTTTCATGGGAAGAATGATCCCGAAGTCTATTTGGAATGGGAGATGAAGATAGAGCAAGTGTTCAATTTCAATAATTACAATGAGAAAAAGAAAATGAAGTTAGCATCTCTTCAATTTAAGGACTATGCACTTGTTTGGTGGGATCAATTTCAAAAAGAGAGAAGACGATGTGGGGCGGAGCCTATTGAGACTTGGGTTGAGATGAGAAAAATAATGAGGAGAAGATATGCTCGATACCATTGCCATAGAGTTCTTCACAACAAATTAACGAATGAGGGCAACACTTCAACCTCTAAGGAGGCCGTGGCAAGTGCTCATGGAAAGAAACCTATGGAAGTCTCTCCTAATTTGAGAGAAAATGAAAAAATAGTGAAAAAAAAAATTGAAAAGAAGAGTGATGAAAATGTGAAAAAGAATCAAGAGAAAAAATGTGAAAAAAATGAGAGTATGGAAAAGAGTGAGAGACAAGAAAAAGATGAGAGTAAAACAAAAAGTCAGGAGGAAAAAGTAAATGCATGTTTTGATGTTTTTCCTAACTCTTTGCCTACTTGTGTTGATTCTCTTTTGAAGGAAATCGAAGATGTTCCTCCAATGGAAGCTTGCAAGACAACCGATGTAATTGAAGAGCTAATCCAAAGGGAAGTACCCCATGGTTTGGGAACTTGCATGGTTTCCCAAAAGCATGGATATCTTAACACAAAGTTTGGTAATAAGCTTGGTAAATTGAAAGGGTCTTGTTATTCTTCTACATTTGATAGGAATGAAAACCTTCTTGATGAATTGCATGACTCTTATCATCTTCCTAAGATTGATTTGAGAATTATGAATCAAGACTTGAATGAATTCCTTGATAAATGTGTTGTTGTGCTTTCTAATGTTCATTTGATTTATCACAACAATTTTGAGGAATGTGTTGGATTACTTAGACAAAGTTTGTTTGCTAACTTGCTCACATACTCTTTTGATCAAAATAAAGTTAGCATTTTGAGGTTTGTTATGAGTTCTAAAGGTTTGCATGTGACAATAATTGATGGGTTAACTACTATTCCCCTTCTTACTCTACCCATTTTTGTAAATTCTTTTAAGCTTTCATATGATGATTCTAATGTGTTTGAGAGGATTGTCTTGTTTCAAAACGAACCATCCCTTGTTTGTGATAAGGAGAATGTCCTTGAGGTTCAACTTTCTTCGGAGCCTTTAAACAGAGAAAGTACATTTTCTTGTATGACCATGTTCAAGCCAAGAAAGGTAAACTTGAAAGTAGATTTTCTCAAGAGGTATAATTTTCTGTTTACCCTTGTGATTCATTACCTTGGCTATGAAAGTGTTGAGGTGTTGATTGTACAATATGGAAATGTGTTACACCTATTTGCGACATTTTATGGTTTCTATCAATTTCCATTTGATCCTGGAGGTTGGGTGTGTGTACATAAAAAGAATAAATGGTTTCCCAATAAAAGGAAATCAAAGATCCACCCTAGAAGAGATGGACTATTGCAAGTTGTAGAGAAAATAAATAAAAAATGTTTTTGATATTGACTTATCTTCAATATGGCATCTATGTCTTTCATTTGATGTAGGGATTGAAGTCATAAATTCGAGGACGAATTTTCTTCAAGAAGGAGGGTATGATATGTGCCAAGGGGGGCAAGTCAACTTTTCAACAAGAATGATATGAGCCAATGGAGACCGATTCGGATCAAGAAGCTATTCAAGGTCTTGGTGGCCCAATGACAAGAGCAAGGGCAAAGAAAGCCCAAGAAGCTCTAACTCAATTGGTGGTGCTCTTAATGGACATAAGCCCAAATGCACATGCAAGTAATGAAGACAATGAGCCCAAGATAATAACTTTGCTCATCCAAGCCCAAGAAGCATGAAGAGGGCATGCAAGTCCATTTTTCTTTTAATTCAATAAGTGTAATGGGTTATTTGAGTGGATCCAAGTTTGTTAGTGTTGCAATTGGGTCAAGCCCATCTAATCTCATGTTGAGCACGAAATTACATAGGTTAGTTGGGAGGAATATTTTTGGTTTGCATACCAAAAGTAACTCCATTTTGAATTATTAGTCTTTTATGTTTTTAGTTAATTGTGTGGTGGTTACACTTTTAATTTGAGAAATAAGTGTGGCTTTTACATAATGATATAGAGAGTGGGTAATAAGTCACCTTTATGTGGCTGAGTTACAGAAGGGTTTTAGTGAGTCATTAGTTGTGGAATTAATTGACATTATTATTTGGGGGTTATGGAATGTGGGGGAATACAATGTAATTCAGATTTGGGCAGCCATGGCTATATGTATTGGGGCCCTAAACACATGAATGATAACTTGGATGTTGAATTTGGATTGAAATCCATTTGTGAGAGAATTGTCTCTCTTTGGTTCTTGGTTGAGCCAACTATTGTTCTTATCAAGAATCCAAGATTCTTGTGGCGAACTTCATAGGCTTATCAAACTCTCTAGTTTGTGGCGCCATCACCATCTCTATTATCCATCCATTTGTTTCTTTTCTTCCCTTTATTTTAATCTCAAAAATTGTTCCGCAAATTAATTGGTAAAATTCAACCAAAAAGATCATGAAAGGCAACCTCGCCATTTGGTTGTCATCAAGTGGTATCAGAGCTTAGGCTTTGGTTGAATTTCTGAGTTTTTTCTTCATCTTCTACCTATCTTCTTTTCTTCTTTTAAACCAACAAACTATCAAAAAAAAAAAAATTGCACTTTGATTCTATTTGTGAAGGGAAAATTTTGTGGTTGGTGTTCTTGCTCAAAAAAAATGCAAGTGTGATTCTCTTCTTCAAAGTTTGAAAAAAAAAATTGCACAAATTATAAGGGAAAAAAAAAGTGTGCATGAAATCTTGGAAAAAAAAAAAGAGAAGAGAAGAGAAAAGTCTATTTGAGCAATTTGTGTTCTTGAAAAAAAAATATTTCCCTTCTTCTTTTGTTCTTATTTCCCATAGCTTTGCTTTTCTAGCCTTTCATTTTATTCTCTTGTTTTTTGATAAGTTTTGTGATTTTTGTTACTTGATTTTTGGATTTTTGTGTGGAATGTGTTTGACTCCTCTAAGGCCTAAAAGAGAACAATTGAGTGGAAAAAGGCAAGAGTGAAAATTACATCTTGTATGGAAAAAGCCAATTGAGTGAAATACATTTGTGTGCACAAGTGAGGGAGTGTAGTGAGGAATTTTATAATTTCTTGTTATCTTTTGATATTGTGTGTTCAAGTGATGGCAGCCCATGAAGATAGTCCATCATTTTCTCCAAGGTCTTCAACTCTTTATGCTAGAATGACTACTCAAATACAAAACCTTCAAAGGAAAATGGAGCAAATGAGTGCAAATTATGATAGACAACTTGCCATCCTTCAAAACCGGGAAGATAGAATTGAAAGGGTCAAGATCCAAGTTCCTACCTTTCATGGGAAGAATGATCCCGAAGTCTATTTGGAATGGGAGATGAAGATAGAGCAAGTGTTCAATTTCAATAATTACAATGAGAAAAAGAAAATGAAGTTAGCATCTCTTCAATTTAAGGACTATGCACTTGTTTGGTGGGATCAATTTCAAAAAGAGAGAAGACGATGTGGGGCGGAGCCTATTGAGACTTGGGTTGAGATGAGAAAAATAATGAGGAGAAGATATGCTCGATACCATTGCCATAGAGTTCTTCACAACAAATTAACGAATGAGGGCAACACTTCAACCTCTAAGGAGGCCGTGGCAAGTGCTCATGGAAAGAAACCTATGGAAGTCTCTCCTAATTTGAGAGAAAATGAAAAAAAGAGTGAAAAAAAATTGAAAAGAAGAGTGATGAAAATGTGAAAAAGAATCAAGAGAAAAAATGTGAAAAAAATGAGAGTATGGAAAAGAGTGAGAGACAAGAAAAAGATGAGAGTAAAACAAAAAGTCAGGAGGAAAAAGTAAATGCATGTTTTGATGTTTTTCCTAACTCTTTGCCTACTTGTGTTGATTCTCTTTTGAAGGAAATCGAAGATGTTCCTCCAATGGAAGCTTGCAAGACAACCGATGTAATTGAAGAGCTAATCCAAAGGGAAGTACCCCATGGTTTGGGAACTTGCATGGTTTCCCAAAAGCATGGATATCTTAACACAAAGTTTGGTAATAAGCTTGGTAAATTGAAAGGGTCTTGTTATTCTTCTACATTTGATAGGAATGAAAACCTTCTTGATGAATTGCATGACTCTTATCATCTTCCTAAGATTGATTTGAGAATTATGAATCAAGACTTGAATGAATTCCTTGATAAATGTGTTGTTGTGCTTTCTAATGTTCATTTGATTTATCACAACAATTTTGAGGAATGTGTTGGATTACTTAGACAAAGTTTGTTTGCTAACTTGCTCACATACTCTTTTGATCAAAATAAAGTTAGCATTTTGAGGTTTGTTATGAGTTCTAAAGGTTTGCATGTGACAATAATTGATGGGTTAACTACTATTCCCCTTCTTACTCTACCCATTTTTGTAAATTCTTTTAAGCTTTCATATGATGATTCTAATGTGTTTGAGAGGATTGTCTTGTTTCAAAACGAACCATCCCTTGTTTGTGATAAGGAGAATGTCCTTGAGGTTCAACTTTCTTCGGAGCCTTTAAACAGAGAAAGTACATTTTCTTGTATGACCATGTTCAAGCCAAGAAAGGTAAACTTGAAAGTAGATTTTCTCAAGAGGTATAATTTTCTGTTTACCCTTGTGATTCATTACCTTGGCTATGAAAGTGTTGAGGTGTTGATTGTACAATATGGAAATGTGTTACACCTATTTGCGACATTTTATGGTTTCTATCAATTTCCATTTGATCCTGGAGGTTGGGTGTGTGTACATAAAAAGAATAAATGGTTTCCCAATAAAAGGAAATCAAAGATCCACCCTAGAAGAGATGGACTATTGCAAGTTGTAGAGAAAATAAATAAAAAATGTTTTTGATATTGACTTATCTTCAATATGGCATCTATGTCTTTCATTTGATGTAGGGATTGAAGTCATAAATTCGAGGACGAATTTTCTTCAAGAAGGAGGGTATGATATGTGCCAAGGGGGGCAAGTCAACTTTTCAACAAGAATGATATGAGCCAATGGAGACCGATTCGGATCAAGAAGCTATTCAAGGTCTTGGTGGCCCAATGACAAGAGCAAGGGCAAAGAAAGCCCAAGAAGCTCTAACTCAATTGGTGGTGCTCTTAATGGACATAAGCCCAAATGCACATGCAAGTAATGAAGACAATGAGCCCAAGATAATAACTTTGCTCATCCAAGCCCAAGAAGCATGAAGAGGGCATGCAAGTCCATTTTTCTTTTAATTCAATAAGTGTAATGGGTTATTTGAGTGGATCCAAGTTTGTTAGTGTTGCAATTGGGTCAAGCCCATCTAATCTCATGTTGAGCACGAAATTACATAGGTTAGTTGGGAGGAATATTTTTGGTTTGCATACCAAAAGTAACTCCATTTTGAATTATTAGTCTTTTATGTTTTTAGTTAATTGTGTGGTGGTTACACTTTTAATTTGAGAAATAAGTGTGGCTTTTACATAATGATATAGAGAGTGGGTAATAAGTCACCTTTATGTGGCTGAGTTACAGAAGGGTTTTAGTGAGTCATTAGTTGTGGAATTAATTGACATTATTATTTGGGGGTTATGGAATGTGGGGGAATACAATGTAATTCAGATTTGGGCAGCCATGGCTATATGTATTGGGGCCCTAAACACATGAATGATAACTTGGATGTTGAATTTGGATTGAAATCCATTTGTGAGAGAATTGTCTCTCTTTGGTTCTTGGTTGAGCCAACTATTGTTCTTATCAAGAATCCAAGATTCTTGTGGCGAACTTCATAGGCTTATCAAACTCTCTAGTTTGTGGCGCCATCACCATCTCTATTATCCATCCATTTGTTTCTTTTCTTCCCTTTATTTTAATCTCAAAAATTGTTCCGCAAATTAATTGGTAAAATTCAACCAAAAAGATCATGAAAGGCAACCTCGCCATTTGGTTGTCATCAAGTGGTATCAGAGCTTAGGCTTTGGTTGAATTTCTGAGTTTTTTCTTCATCTTCTACCTATCTTCTTTTCTTCTTTTAAACCAACAAACTATCAAAAAAAAAAAAATTGCACTTTGATTCTATTTGTGAAGGGAAAATTTTGTGGTTGGTGTTCTTGCTCAAAAAAATGCAAGTGTGATTCTCTTCTTCAAAGTTTGAAAAAAAAAAATTGCACAAATTATAAGGGAAAAAAAAAGTGTGCATGAAATCTTGGAAAAAAAAAAAAGAGAAGAGAAGAGAAAAGTCTATTTGAGCAATTTGTGTTCTTGAAAAAAAAATATTTCCCTTCTTCTTTTGTTCTTATTTCCCATAGCTTTGCTTTTCTAGCCTTTCATTTTATTCTCTTGTTTTTTGATAAGTTTTGTGATTTTTGTTACTTGATTTTTGGATTTTTGTGTGGAATGTGTTTGACTCCTCTAAGGCCTAAAAGAGAACAATTGAGTGGAAAAAGGCAAGAGTGAAAATTACATCTTGTATGGAAAAAGCCAATTGAGTGAAATACATTTGTGTGCACAAGTGAGGGAGTGTAGTGAGGAATTTTATAATTTCTTGTTATCTTTTGATATTGTGTGTTCAAGTGATGGCAGCCCATGAAGATAGTCCATCATTTTCTCCAAGGTCTTCAACTCTTTATGCTAGAATGACTACTCAAATACAAAACCTTCAAAGGAAAATGGAGCAAATGAGTGCAAATTATGATAGACAACTTGCCATCCTTCAAAACCGGGAAGATAGAATTGAAAGGGTCAAGATCCAAGTTCCTACCTTTCATGGGAAGAATGATCCCGAAGTCTATTTGGAATGGGAGATGAAGATAGAGCAAGTGTTCAATTTCAATAATTACAATGAGAAAAAGAAAATGAAGTTAGCATCTCTTCAATTTAAGGACTATGCACTTGTTTGGTGGGATCAATTTCAAAAAGAGAGAAGACGATGTGGGGCGGAGCCTATTGAGACTTGGGTTGAGATGAGAAAAATAATGAGGAGAAGATATGCTCGATACCATTGCCATAGAGTTCTTCACAACAAATTAACGAATGAGGGCAACACTTCAACCTCTAAGGAGGCCGTGGCAAGTGCTCATGGAAAGAAACCTATGGAAGTCTCTCCTAATTTGAGAGAAAATGAAAAAAAGAGTGAAAAAAAAAATTGAAAAGAAGAGTGATGAAAATGTGAAAAAGAATCAAGAGAAAAAATGTGAAAAAAATGAGAGTATGGAAAAGAGTGAGAGACAAGAAAAAGATGAGAGTAAAACAAAAAGTCAGGAGGAAAAAGTAAATGCATGTTTTGATGTTTTTCCTAACTCTTTGCCTACTTGTGTTGATTCTCTTTTGAAGGAAATCGAAGATGTTCCTCCAATGGAAGCTTGCAAGACAACCGATGTAATTGAAGAGCTAATCCAAAGGGAAGTACCCCATGGTTTGGGAACTTGCATGGTTTCCCAAAAGCATGGATATCTTAACACAAAGTTTGGTAATAAGCTTGGTAAATTGAAAGGGTCTTGTTATTCTTCTACATTTGATAGGAATGAAAACCTTCTTGATGAATTGCATGACTCTTATCATCTTCCTAAGATTGATTTGAGAATTATGAATCAAGACTTGAATGAATTCCTTGATAAATGTGTTGTTGTGCTTTCTAATGTTCATTTGATTTATCACAACAATTTTGAGGAATGTGTTGGATTACTTAGACAAAGTTTGTTTGCTAACTTGCTCACATACTCTTTTGATCAAAATAAAGTTAGCATTTTGAGGTTTGTTATGAGTTCTAAAGGTTTGCATGTGACAATAATTGATGGGTTAACTACTATTCCCCTTCTTACTCTACCCATTTTTGTAAATTCTTTTAAGCTTTCATATGATGATTCTAATGTGTTTGAGAGGATTGTCTTGTTTCAAAACGAACCATCCCTTGTTTGTGATAAGGAGAATGTCCTTGAGGTTCAACTTTATTCTGATCCTTTAAACAGAGAAAGTACATTTTCTTGTATGACCATGTTCAAGCCAAGAAAGGTAAACTTGAAAGTAGATTTTCTCAAGAGGTATAATTTTCTGTTTACCCTTGTGATTCATTACCTTGGCTATGAAAGTGTTGAGGTGTTGATTGTACAATATGGAAATGTGTTACACCTATTTGCGACATTTTATGGTTTCTATCAATTTCCATTTGATCCTGGAGGTTGGGTGTGTGTACATAAAAAGAATAAATGGTTTCCCAATAAAAGGAAATCAAAGATCCACCCTAGAAGAGATGGACTATTGCAAGTTGTAGAGAAAATAAATAAAAAATGTTTTTGATATTGACTTATCTTCAATATGGCATCTATGTCTTTCATTTGATGTAGGGATTGAAGTCATAAATTCGAGGACGAATTTTCTTCAAGAAGGAGGGTATGATATGTGCCAAGGGGGGCAAGTCAACTTTTCAACAAGAATGATATGAGCCAATGGAGACCGATTCGGATCAAGAAGCTATTCAAGGTCTTGGTGGCCCAATGACAAGAGCAAGGGCAAAGAAAGCCCAAGAAGCTCTAACTCAATTGGTGGTGCTCTTAATGGACATAAGCCCAAATGCACATGCAAGTAATGAAGACAATGAGCCCAAGATAATAACTTTGCTCATCCAAGCCCAAGAAGCATGAAGAGGGCATGCAAGTCCATTTTTCTTTTAATTCAATAAGTGTAATGGGTTATTTGAGTGGATCCAAGTTTGTTAGTGTTGCAATTGGGTCAAGCCCATCTAATCTCATGTTGAGCACGAAATTACATAGGTTAGTTGGGAGGAATATTTTTGGTTTGCATACCAAAAGTAACTCCATTTTGAATTATTAGTCTTTTATGTTTTTAGTTAATTGTGTGGTGGTTACACTTTTAATTTGAGAAATAAGTGTGGCTTTTACATAATGATATAGAGAGTGGGTAATAAGTCACCTTTATGTGGCTGAGTTACAGAAGGGTTTTAGTGAGTCATTAGTTGTGGAATTAATTGACATTATTATTTGGGGGTTATGGAATGTGGGGGAATACAATGTAATTCAGATTTGGGCAGCCATGGCTATATGTATTGGGGCCCTAAACACATGAATGATAACTTGGATGTTGAATTTGGATTGAAATCCATTTGTGAGAGAATTGTCTCTCTTTGGTTCTTGGTTGAGCCAACTATTGTTCTTATCAAGAATCCAAGATTCTTGTGGCGAACTTCATAGGCTTATCAAACTCTCTAGTTTGTGGCGCCATCACCATCTCTATTATCCATCCATTTGTTTCTTTTCTTCCCTTTATTTTAATCTCAAAAATTGTTCCGCAAATTAATTGGTAAAATTCAACCAAAAAGATCATGAAAGGCAACCTCACCATTTGGTTGTCATCAAGTGGTATCAGAGCTTAGGCTTTGGTTGAATTTCTGAGTTTTTTCTTCATCTTCTACCTATCTTCTTTTCTTCTTTTAAACCAACAAACTATCAAAAAAAAAAAAAATTGCACTTTGATTCTATTTGTGAAGGGAAAATTTTGTGGTTGGTGTTCTTGCTCAAAAAAAATGCAAGTGTGATTCTCTTCTTCAAAGTTTGAAAAAAAAAATTGCACAAATTATAAGGGAAAAAAAAGTGTGCATGAAATCTTGGAAAAAAAAAAAGAGAAGAGAAGAGAAGAGAAGAGAAAAGTCTATTTGAGCAATTTGTGTTCTTGAAAAAAAAATATTTCCCTTCTTCTTTTGTTCTTATTTCCCATAGCTTTGCTTTTCTAGCCTTTCATTTTATTCTCTTGTTTTTTGATAAGTTTTGTGATTTTTGTTACTTGATTTTTGGATTTTTGTGTGGAATGTGTTTGACTCCTCTAAGGCCTAAAAGAGAACAATTGAGTGGAAAAAGGCAAGAGTGAAAATTACATCTTGTATGGAAAAAGCCAATTGAGTGAAATACATTTGTGTGCACAAGTGAGGGAGTGTAGTGAGGAATTTTATAATTTCTTGTTATCTTTTGATATTGTGTGTTCAAGTGATGGCAGCCCATGAAGATAGTCCATCATTTTCTCCAAGGTCTTCAACTCTTTATGCTAGAATGACTACTCAAATACAAAACCTTCAAAGGAAAATGGAGCAAATGAGTGCAAATTATGATAGACAACTTGCCATCCTTCAAAACCGGGAAGATAGAATTGAAAGGGTCAAGATCCAAGTTCCTACCTTTCATGGGAAGAATGATCCCAAGTCTATATGGAATGGGAGAAGAAGATAGAGCAAGTGTTCAATTTCAATAATTACAATGAGAAAAAGAAAATGAAGTTAGCATCTCTTCAATTTAAGGACTATGCACTTGTTTGGTGGGATCAATTTCAAAAAGAGAGAAGACGATGTGGGGCGGAGCCTATTGAGACTTGGGTTGAGATGAGAAAAATAATGAGGAGAAGATATGCTCGATACCATTGCCATAGAGTTCTTCACAACAAATTAACGAATGAGGGCAACACTTCAACCTCTAAGGAGGCCGTGGCAAGTGCTCATGGAAAGAAACCTATGGAAGTCTCTCCTAATTTGAGAGAAAATGAAAAAAGAGTGAAAAAAAAATTGAAAAGAAGAGTGATGAAAATGTGAAAAAGAATCAAGAGAAAAATGTGAAAAAAATGAGAGTATGGAAAAGAGTGAGAGACAAGAAAAAGATGAGAGTAAAACAAAAAGTCAGGAGGAAAAAGTAAATGCATGTTTTGATGTTTTTCCTAACTCTTTGCCTACTTGTGTTGATTCTCTTTTGAAGGAAATCGAAGATGTTCCTCCAATGGAAGCTTGCAAGACAACCGATGTAATTGAAGAGCTAATCCAAAGGGAAGTACCCCATGGTTTGGGAACTTGCATGGTTTCCCAAAAGCATGGATATCTTAACACAAAGTTTGGTAATAAGCTTGGTAAATTGAAAGGGTCTTGTTATTCTTCTACATTTGATAGGAATGAAAACCTTCTTGATGAATTGCATGACTCTTATCATCTTCCTAAGATTGATTTGAGAATTATGAATCAAGACTTGAATGAATTCCTTGATAAATGTGTTGTTGTGCTTTCTAATGTTCATTTGATTTATCACAACAATTTTGAGGAATGTGTTGGATTACTTAGACAAAGTTTGTTTGCTAACTTGCTCACATACTCTTTTGATCAAAATAAAGTTAGCATTTTGAGGTTTGTTATGAGTTCTAAAGGTTTGCATGTGACAATAATTGATGGGTTAACTACTATTCCCCTTCTTACTCTACCCATTTTTGTAAATTCTTTTAAGCTTTCATATGATGATTCTAATGTGTTTGAGAGGATTGTCTTGTTTCAAAACGAACCATCCCTTGTTTGTGATAAGGAGAATGTCCTTGAGGTTCAACTTTCTTCGGAGCCTTTAAACAGAGAAAGTACATTTTCTTGTATGACCATGTTCAAGCCAAGAAAGGTAAACTTGAAAGTAGATTTTCTCAAGAGGTATAATTTTCTGTTTACCCTTGTGATTCATTACCTTGGCTATGAAAGTGTTGAGGTGTTGATTGTACAATATGGAAATGTGTTACACCTATTTGCGACATTTTATGGTTTCTATCAATTTCCATTTGATCCTGGAGGTTGGGTGTGTGTACATAAAAAGAATAAATGGTTTCCCAATAAAAGGAAATCAAAGATCCACCCTAGAAGAGATGGACTATTGCAAGTTGTAGAGAAAATAAATAAAAAATGTTTTTGATATTGACTTATCTTCAATATGGCATCTATGTCTTTCATTTGATGTAGGGATTGAAGTCATAAATTCGAGGACGAATTTTCTTCAAGAAGGAGGGTATGATATGTGCCAAGGGGGGGCAAGTCAACTTTTCAACAAGAATGATATGAGCCAATGGAGACCGATTCGGATCAAGAAGCTATTCAAGGTCTTGGTGGCCCAATGACAAGAGCAAGGGCAAAGAAAGCCCAAGAAGCTCTAACTCAATTGGTGGTGCTCTTAATGGACATAAGCCCAAATGCACATGCAAGTAATGAAGACAATGAGCCCAAGATAATAACTTTGCTCATCCAAGCCCAAGAAGCATGAAGAGGGCATGCAAGTCCATTTTTCTTTTAATTCAATAAGTGTAATGGGTTATTTGAGTGGATCCAAGTTTGTTAGTGTTGCAATTGGGTCAAGCCCATCTAATCTCATGTTGAGCACGAAATTACATAGGTTAGTTGGGAGGAATATTTTTGGTTTGCATACCAAAAGTAACTCCATTTTGAATTATTAGTCTTTTATGTTTTTAGTTAATTGTGTGGTGGTTACACTTTTAATTTGAGAAATAAGTGTGGCTGTTACATAATGATATAGAGAGTGGGTAATTAGTCACCTTTATGTGGCTGAGTTACAGAAGGGTTTTAGTGAGTCATTAGTTGTGGAATTAATTGACATTATTATTTGGGGGTTATGGAATGTGGGGGAATACAATGTAATTCAGATTTGGGCAGCCATGGCTATATGTATTGGGGCCCTAAACACATGAATGATAACTTGGATGTTGAATTTGGATTGAAATCCATTTGTGAGAGAATTGTCTCTCTTTGGTTCTTGGTTGAGCCAACTATTGTTCTTATCAAGAATCCAAGATTCTTGTGGCGAACTTCATAGGCTTATCAAACTCTCTAGTTTGTGGCGCCATCACCATCTCTATTATCCATCCATTTGTTTCTTTTCTTCCCTTTATTTTAATCTCAAAAATTGTTCCGCAAATTAATTGGTAAAATTCAACCAAAAAGATCATGAAAGGCAACCTCGCCATTTGGTTGTCATCAAGTGGTATCAGAGCTTAGGCTTTGGTTGAATTTCTGAGTTTTTTCTTCATCTTCTACCTATCTTCTTTTCTTCTTTTAAACCAACAAACTATCAAAAAAAAAAAAATTGCACTTTGATTCTATTTGTGAAGGGAAAATTTTGTGGTTGGTGTTCTTGCTCAAAAAAAATGCAAGTGTGATTCTCTTCTTCAAAGTTTGAAAAAAAAAATTGCACAAATTATAAGGGAAAAAAAAAGTGTGCATGAAATCTTGGAAAAAAAAAAAGAGAAGAGAAGAGAAAAGTCTATTTGAGCAATTTGTGTTCTTGAAAAAAAAATATTTCCCTTCTTCTTTTGTTCTTATTTCCCATAGCTTTGCTTTTCTAGCCTTTCATTTTATTCTCTTGTTTTTTGATAAGTTTTGTGATTTTTGTTACTTGATTTTTGGATTTTTGTGTGGAATGTGTTTGACTCCTCTAAGGCCTAAAAGAGAACAATTGAGTGGAAAAAGGCAAGAGTGAAAATTACATCTTGTGTGGAAAAAGCCAATTGAGTGAAATACATTTGTGTGCACAAGTGAGGGAGTGTAGTGAGGAATTTTATAATTTCTTGTTATCTTTTGATATTGTGTGTTCAAGTGATGGCAGCCCATGAAGATAGTCCATCATTTTCTCCAAGGTCTTCAACTCTTTATGCTAGAATGACTACTCAAATACAAAACCTTCAAAGGAAAATGGAGCAAATGAGTGCAAATTATGATAGACAACTTGCCATCCTTCAAAACCGGGAAGATAGAATTGAAAGGGTCAAGATCCAAGTTCCTACCTTTCATGGGAAGAATGATCCCGAAGTCTATTTGGAATGGGAGATGAAGATAGAGCAAGTGTTCAATTTCAATAATTACAATGAGAAAAAGAAAATGAAGTTAGCATCTCTTCAATTTAAGGACTATGCACTTGTTTGGTGGGATCAATTTCAAAAAGAGAGAAGACGATGTGGGGCGGAGCCTATTGAGACTTGGGTTGAGATGAGAAAAATAATGAGGAGAAGATATGCTCGATACCATTGCCATAGAGTTCTTCACAACAAATTAACGAATGAGGGCAACACTTCAACCTCTAAGGAGGCCGTGGCAAGTGCTCATGGAAAGAAACCTATGGAAGTCTCTCCTAATTTGAGAGAAAATGAAAAAAAGAGTGAAAAAAATTGAAAAGAAGAGTGATGAAAATGTGAAAAAGAATCAAGAGAAAAAATGTGAAAAAAATGAGAGTATGGAAAAGAGTGAGAGACAAGAAAAAGATGAGAGTAAAACAAAAAGTCAGGAGGAAAAAGTAAATGCATGTTTTGATGTTTTTCCTAACTCTTTGCCTACTTGTGTTGATTCTCTTTTGAAGGAAATCGAAGATGTTCCTCCAATGGAAGCTTGCAAGACAACCGATGTAATTGAAGAGCTAATCCAAAGGGGAAGTACCCCATGGTTTGGGAACTTGCATGGTTTCCCAAAAGCATGGATATCTTAACACAAAGTTTGGTAATAAGCTTGGTAAATTGAAAGGGTCTTGTTATTCTTCTACATTTGATAGGAATGAAAACCTTCTTGATGAATTGCATGACTCTTATCATCTTCCTAAGATTGATTTGAGAATTATGAATCAAGACTTGAATGAATTCCTTGATAAATGTGTTGTTGTGCTTTCTAATGTTCATTTGATTTATCACAACAATTTTGAGGAATGTGTTGGATTACTTAGACAAAGTTTGTTTGCTAACTTGCTCACATACTCTTTTGATCAAAATAAAGTTAGCATTTTGAGGTTTGTTATGAGTTCTAAAGGTTTGCATGTGACAATAATTGATGGGTTAACTACTATTCCCCTTCTTACTCTACCCATTTTTGTAAATTCTTTTAAGCTTTCATATGATGATTCTAATGTGTTTGAGAGGATTGTCTTGTTTCAAAACGAACCATCCCTTGTTTGTGATAAGGAGAATGTCCTTGAGGTTCAACTTTCTTGGAGCCTTTAAACAGAGAAAGTACATTTTCTTGTATGACCATGTTCAAGCCAAGAAAGGTAAACTTGAAAGTAGATTTTCTCAAGAGGTATAATTTTCTGTTTACCCTTGTGATTCATTACCTTGGCTATGAAAGTGTTGAGGTGTTGATTGTACAATATGGAAATGTGTTACACCTATTTGCGACATTTTATGGTTTCTATCAATTTCCATTTGATCCTGGAGGTTGGGTGTGTGTACATAAAAAGAATAAATGGTTTCCCAATAAAAGGAAATCAAAGATCCACCCTAGAAGAGATGGACTATTGCAAGTTGTAGAGAAAATAAATAAAAAATGTTTTTGATATTGACTTATCTTCAATATGGCATCTATGTCTTTCATTTGATGTAGGGATTGAAGTCATAAATTCGAGGACGAATTTTCTTCAAGAAGGAGGGTATGATATGTGCCAAGGGGGGCAAGTCAACTTTTCAACAAGAATGATATGAGCCAATGGAGACCGATTCGGATCAAGAAGCTATTCAAGGTCTTGGTGGCCCAATGACAAGAGCAAGGGCAAAGAAAGCCCAAGAAGCTCTAACTCAATTGGTGGTGCTCTTAATGGACATAAGCCCAAATGCACATGCAAGTAATGAAGACAATGAGCCCAAGATAATAACTTTGCTCATCCAAGCCCAAGAAGCATGAAGAGGGCATGCAAGTCCATTTTTCTTTTAATTCAATAAGTGTAATGGGTTATTTGAGTGGATCCAAGTTTGTTAGTGTTGCAATTGGGTCAAGCCCATCTAATCTCATGTTGAGCACGAAATTACATAGGTTAGTTGGGAGGAATATTTTTGGTTTGCATACCAAAAGTAACTCCATTTTGAATTATTAGTCTTTTATGTTTTTAGTTAATTGTGTGGTGGTTACACTTTTAATTTGAGAAATAAGTGTGGCTGTTACATAATGATATAGAGAGTGGGTTATCTAAGTCACCTTTATGTGGCTGAGTTACAGAAGGGTTTTAGTGAGTCATTAGTTGTGGAATTAATTGACATTATTATTTGGGGGTTATGGAATGTGGGGGAATACAATGTAATTCAGATTTGGGCAGCCATGGCTATATGTATTGGGGCCCTAAACACATGAATGATAACTTGGATGTTGAATTTGGATTGAAATCCATTTGTGAGAGAATTGTCTCTCTTTGGTTCTTGGTTGAGCCAACTATTGTTCTTATCAAGAATCCAAGATTCTTGTGGCGAACTTCATAGGCTTATCAAACTCTCTAGTTTGTGGCGCCATCACCATCTCTATTATCCATCCATTTGTTTCTTTTCTTCCCTTTATTTTAATCTCAAAAATTGTTCCGCAAATTAATTGGTAAAATTCAACCAAAAAGATCATGAAAGGCAACCTCACCATTTGGTTGTCATCAAGTGGTATCAGAGCTTAGGCTTTGGTTGAATTTCTGAGTTTTTTCTTCATCTTCTACCTATCTTCTTTTCTTCTTTTAAACCAACAAACTATCAAAAAAAAAAAAATTGCACTTTGATTCTATTTGTGAAGGGAAAATTTTGTGGTTGGTGTTCTTGCTCAAAAAAAATGCAAGTGTGATTCTCTTCTTCAAAGTTTGAAAAAAAAAAATTGCACAAATTATAAGGGAAAAAAAAAGTGTGCATGAAATCTTGGAAAAAAAAAAAGAGAAGAGAAGAGAAAAGTCTATTTGAGCAATTTGTGTTCTTGAAAAAAAAATATTTCCCTTCTTCTTTTGTTCTTATTTCCCATAGCTTTGCTTTTCTAGCCTTTCATTTTATTCTCTTGTTTTTTGATAAGTTTTGTGATTTTTGTTACTTGATTTTTGGATTTTTGTGTGGAATGTGTTTGACTCCTCTAAGGCCTAAAAGAGAACAATTGAGTGGAAAAAGGCAAGAGTGAAAATTACATCTTGTGTGGAAAAAGCCAATTGAGTGAAATACATTTGTGTGCACAAGTGAGGGAGTGTAGTGAGGAATTTTATAATTTCTTGTTATCTTTTGATATTGTGTGTTCAAGTGATGGCAGCCCATGAAGATAGTCCATCATTTTCTCCAAGGTCTTCAACTCTTTATGCTAGAATGACTACTCAAATACAAAACCTTCAAAGGAAAATGGAGCAAATGAGTGCAAATTATGATAGACAACTTGCCATCCTTCAAAACCGGGAAGATAGAATTGAAAGGGTCAAGATCCAAGTTCCTACCTTTCATGGGAAGAATGATCCCGAAGTCTATTTGGAATGGGAGATGAAGATAGAGCAAGTGTTCAATTTCAATAATTACAATGAGAAAAAGAAAATGAAGTTAGCATCTCTTCAATTTAAGGACTATGCACTTGTTTGGTGGGATCAATTTCAAAAAGAGAGAAGACGATGTGGGGCGGAGCCTATTGAGACTTGGGTTGAGATGAGAAAAATAATGAGGAGAAGATATGCTCGATACCATTGCCATAGAGTTCTTCACAACAAATTAACGAATGAGGGCAACACTTCAACCTCTAAGGAGGCCGTGGCAAGTGCTCATGGAAAGAAACCTATGGAAGTCTCTCCTAATTTGAGAGAAAATGAAAAAAGAGTGAAAAAAATTGAAAAGAAGAGTGATGAAAATGTGAAAAAGAATCAAGAGAAAAAATGTGAAAAAAATGAGAGTATGGAAAAGAGTGAGAGACAAGAAAAAGATGAGAGTAAAACAAAAAGTCAGGAGGAAAAAGTAAATGCATGTTTTGATGTTTTTCCTAACTCTTTGCCTACTTGTGTTGATTCTCTTTTGAAGGAAATCGAAGATGTTCCTCCAATGGAAGCTTGCAAGACAACCGATGTAATTGAAGAGCTAATCCAAAGGGGAAGTACCCCATGGTTTGGGAACTTGCATGGTTTCCCAAAAGCATGGATATCTTAACACAAAGTTTGGTAATAAGCTTGGTAAATTGAAAGGGTCTTGTTATTCTTCTACATTTGATAGGAATGAAAACCTTCTTGATGAATTGCATGACTCTTATCATCTTCCTAAGATTGATTTGAGAATTATGAATCAAGACTTGAATGAATTCCTTGATAAATGTGTTGTTGTGCTTTCTAATGTTCATTTGATTTATCACAACAATTTTGAGGAATGTGTTGGATTACTTAGACAAAGTTTGTTTGCTAACTTGCTCACATACTCTTTTGATCAAAATAAAGTTAGCATTTTGAGGTTTGTTATGAGTTCTAAAGGTTTGCATGTGACAATAATTGATGGGTTAACTACTATTCCCCTTCTTACTCTACCCATTTTTGTAAATTCTTTTAAGCTTTCATATGATGATTCTAATGTGTTTGAGAGGATTGTCTTGTTTCAAAACGAACCATCCCTTGTTTGTGATAAGGAGAATGTCCTTGAGGTTCAACTTTCTTCGGAGCCTTTAAACAGAGAAAGTACATTTTCTTGTATGACCATGTTCAAGCCAAGAAAGGTAAACTTGAAAGTAGATTTTCTCAAGAGGTATAATTTTCTGTTTACCCTTGTGATTCATTACCTTGGCTATGAAAGTGTTGAGGTGTTGATTGTACAATATGGAAATGTGTTACACCTATTTGCGACATTTTATGGTTTCTATCAATTTCCATTTGATCCTGGAGGTTGGGTGTGTGTACATAAAAAGAATAAATGGTTTCCCAATAAAAGGAAATCAAAGATCCACCCTAGAAGAGATGGACTATTGCAAGTTGTAGAGAAAATAAATAAAAAATGTTTTTGATATTGACTTATCTTCAATATGGCATCTATGTCTTTCATTTGATGTAGGGATTGAAGTCATAAATTCGAGGACGAATTTTCTTCAAGAAGGAGGGTATGATATGTGCCAAGGGGGGCAAGTCAACTTTTCAACAAGAATGATATGAGCCAATGGAGACCGATTCGGATCAAGAAGCTATTCAAGGTCTTGGTGGCCCAATGACAAGAGCAAGGGCAAAGAAAGCCCAAGAAGCTCTAACTCAATTGGTGGTGCTCTTAATGGACATAAGCCCAAATGCACATGCAAGTAATGAAGACAATGAGCCCAAGATAATAACTTTGCTCATCCAAGCCCAAGAAGCATGAAGAGGGCATGCAAGTCCATTTTCTTTTAATTCAATAAGTGTAATGGGTTATTTGAGTGGATCCAAGTTTGTTAGTGTTGCAATTGGGTCAAGCCCATCTAATCTCATGTTGAGCACGAAATTACATAGGTTAGTTGGGAGGAATATTTTTGGTTTGCATACCAAAAGTAACTCCATTTTGAATTATTAGTCTTTTATGTTTTTAGTTAATTGTGTGGTGGTTACACTTTTAATTTGAGAAATAAGTGTGGCTGTTACATAATGATATAGAGAGTGGGTTATCTAAGTCACCTTTATGTGGCTGAGTTACAGAAGGGTTTTAGTGAGTCATTAGTTGTGGAATTAATTGACATTATTATTTGGGGGTTATGGAATGTGGGGGAATACAATGTAATTCAGATTTGGGCAGCCATGGCTATATGTATTGGGGCCCTAAACACATGAATGATAACTTGGATGTTGAATTTGGATTGAAATCCATTTGTGAGAGAATTGTCTCTCTTTGGTTCTTGGTTGAGCCAACTATTGTTCTTATCAAGAATCCAAGATTCTTGTGGCGAACTTCATAGGCTTATCAAACTCTCTAGTTTGTGGCGCCATCACCATCTCTATTATCCATCCATTTGTTTCTTTTCTTCCCTTTATTTTAATCTCAAAAATTGTTCCGCAAATTAATTGGTAAAATTCAACCAAAAAGATCATGAAAGGCAACCTCACCATTTGGTTGTCATCAAGTGGTATCAGAGCTTAGGCTTTGGTTGAATTTCTGAGTTTTTTCTTCATCTTCTACCTATCTTCTTTTCTTCTTTTAAACCAACAAACTATCAAAAAAAAAAAAATTGCACTTTGATTCTATTTGTGAAGGGAAAATTTTGTGGTTGGTGTTCTTGCTCAAAAAAAATGCAAGTGTGATTCTCTTCTTCAAAGTTTGAAAAAAAAAAATTGCACAAATTATAAGGGAAAAAAAAGTGTGCATGAAATCTTGGAAAAAAAAATATAAGAGAATAGAAAAATATATTTGAGCAATTTGTGTTCTTTAAAAAAATATTTCCCTTCTTCTTTTGTTCTTATTTCCCATAGCTTTGCTTTTCTAGCCTTTCATTTTATTCTCTTGTTTTTTGATAAGTTTTGTGATTTTTGTTACTTGATTTTTGGATTTTTGTGTGGAATGTGTTTGACTCCTCTAAGGCCTAAAAGAGAACAATTGAGTGGAAAAAGGCAAGAGTGAAAATTACATCTTGTGTGGAAAAAGCCAATTGAGTGAAATACATTTGTGTGCACAAGTGAGGGAGTGTAGTGAGGAATTTTATAATTTCTTGTTATCTTTTGATATTGTGTGTTCAAGTGATGGCAGCCCATGAAGATAGTCCATCATTTTCTCCAAGGTCTTCAACTCTTTATGCTAGAATGACTACTCAAATACAAAACCTTCAAAGGAAAATGGAGCAAATGAGTGCAAATTATGATAGACAACTTGCCATCCTTCAAAACCGGGAAGATAGAATTGAAAGGGTCAAGATCCAAGTTCCTACCTTTCATGGGAAGAATGATCCCGAAGTCTATTTGGAATGGGAGATGAAGATAGAGCAAGTGTTCAATTTCAATAATTACAATGAGAAAAAGAAAATGAAGTTAGCATCTCTTCAATTTAAGGACTATGCACTTGTTTGGTGGGATCAATTTCAAAAAGAGAGAAGACGATGTGGGGCGGAGCCTATTGAGACTTGGGTTGAGATGAGAAAAATAATGAGGAGAAGATATGCTCGATACCATTGCCATAGAGTTCTTCACAACAAATTAACGAATGAGGGCAACACTTCAACCTCTAAGGAGGCCGTGGCAAGTGCTCATGGAAAGAAACCTATGGAAGTCTCTCCTAATTTGAGAGAAAATGAAAAAAGAGTGAAAAAAATTGAAAAGAAGAGTGATGAAAATGTGAAAAAGAATCAAGAGAAAAATGTGAAAAAAATGAGAGTATGGAAAAGAGTGAGAGACAAGAAAAAGATGAGAGTAAAACAAAAAGTCAGGAGGAAAAAGTAAATGCATGTTTTGATGTTTTTCCTAACTCTTTGCCTACTTGTGTTGATTCTCTTTTGAAGGAAATCGAAGATGTTCCTCCAATGGAAGCTTGCAAGACAACCGATGTAATTGAAGAGCTAATCCAAAGGGAAGTACCCCATGGTTTGGGAACTTGCATGGTTTCCCAAAAGCATGGATATCTTAACACAAAGTTTGGTAATAAGCTTGGTAAATTGAAAGGGTCTTGTTATTCTTCTACATTTGATAGGAATGAAAACCTTCTTGATGAATTGCATGACTCTTATCATCTTCCTAAGATTGATTTGAGAATTATGAATCAAGACTTGAATGAATTCCTTGATAAATGTGTTGTTGTGCTTTCTAATGTTCATTTGATTTATCACAACAATTTTGAGGAATGTGTTGGATTACTTAGACAAAGTTTGTTTGCTAACTTGCTCACATACTCTTTTGATCAAAATAAAGTTAGCATTTTGAGGTTTGTTATGAGTTCTAAAGGTTTGCATGTGACAATAATTGATGGGTTAACTACTATTCCCCTTCTTACTCTACCCATTTTTGTAAATTCTTTTAAGCTTTCATATGATGATTCTAATGTGTTTGAGAGGATTGTCTTGTTTCAAAACGAACCATCCCTTGTTTGTGATAAGGAGAATGTCCTTGAGGTTCAACTTTCTTCGGAGCCTTTAAACAGAGAAAGTACATTTTCTTGTATGACCATGTTCAAGCCAAGAAAGGTAAACTTGAAAGTAGATTTTCTCAAGAGGTATAATTTTCTGTTTACCCTTGTGATTCATTACCTTGGCTATGAAAGTGTTGAGGTGTTGATTGTACAATATGGAAATGTGTTACACCTATTTGCTACATTTTATGGTTTCTATGAATTTCCATTTGATCCTGGAGGTTGGGTGTGTGTACATAAAAAGAATAAATGGTTTCCCAATAAAAGGAAATCAAAGATCCACCCTAGAAGAGATGGACTATTGCAAGTTGTAGAGAAAATAAATAAAAAATGTTTTTGATATTGACTTATCTTCAATATGGCATCTATGTCTTTCATTTGATGTAGGGATTGAAGTCATAAATTCGAGGACGAATTTTCTTCAAGAAGGAGGGTATGATATGTGCCAAGGGGGGCAAGTCAACTTTTCAACAAGAATGATATGAGCCAATGGAGACCGATTCGGATCAAGAAGCTATTCAAGGTCTTGGTGGCCCAATGACAAGAGCAAGGGCAAAGAAAGCCCAAGAAGCTCTAACTCAATTGGTGGTGCTCTTAATGGACATAAGCCCAAATGCACATGCAAGTAATGAAGACAATGAGCCCAAGATAATAACTTTGCTCATCCAAGCCCAAGAAGCATGAAGAGGGCATGCAAGTCCATTTTTCTTTTAATTCAATAAGTGTAATGGGTTATTTGAGTGGATCCAAGTTTGTTAGTGTTGCAATTGGGTCAAGCCCATCTAATCTCATGTTGAGCACGAAATTACATAGGTTAGTTGGGAGGAATATTTTTGGTTTGCATACCAAAAGTAACTCCATTTTGAATTATTAGTCTTTTATGTTTTTAGTTAATTGTGTGGTGGTTACACTTTTAATTTGAGAAATAAGTGTGGCTGTTACATAATGATATAGAGAGTGGGTAATAAGTCACCTTTATGTGGCTGAGTTACAGAAGGGTTTTAGTGAGTCATTAGTTGTGGAATTAATTGACATTATTATTTGGGGGTTATGGAATGTGGGGGAATACAATGTAATTCAGATTTGGGCAGCCATGGCTATATGTATTGGGGCCCTAAACACATGAATGATAACTTGGATGTTGAATTTGGATTGAAATCCATTTGTGAGAGAATTGTCTCTCTTTGGTTCTTGGTTGAGCCAACTATTGTTCTTATCAAGAATCCAAGATTCTTGTGGCGAACTTCATAGGCTTATCAAACTCTCTAGTTTGTGGCGCCATCACCATCTCTATTCTCCATCCATTTGTTTCTTTTCTTCCCTTTATTTTAATCTCAAAAATTGTTCCGCAAATTAATTGGTAAAATTCAACCAAAAAGATCATCAAAGGCAACCTCACCATTTGGTTGTCATCAACCAATGACCCTCTTGCCATGATACCATGGTTAACCCACGACCCTCACGCCATGATCCCATGGTTAACCCATTACCCTCACACAATGTTCCCATGTTTAACCCATGACTCTTAAGCCATGATCCCATGTTTAACCTATGACCCTCATTCCATGGTCTAATGGTTAACCCATGACCAACTTGCCATGATCCGAAGGATAATATGACCCTCACGACATGATCATATGGTTAACATATGACCGACTTGCCATGATCCCATTGTTAAGCCATGAAATTCTCGCCATTATCCCATGGTTGACCCAGACCCTCTCACCATGATTCCAAGGGTTAACCCTTGACCATCACGCCATGATCCTATAGTTAACCCACGACACTCACCCCATGATCCCATGGTTAACGCAAGACAGTCATGCCATGATCATATGGTAAAATATGACCCACTTGCCATGATCCCAAGGATAACTATGACTCTCACGACATGATCATATGGTTGACCAATGACCGACTTGCCATGATCCCATTGTTAAGCAATGAAATTCACGCCATTATCCCATTGTTGACCCATGAACCTCTCACCATGATTCCAAGGGTTAACCCTTGACGATCACGCCATGATCCTATAGTTAACGCATGACACTCACCCCATGATCCCATGGTTAATGCAAGACAGTCATGCCAGGAGCAGTGTTAACCCATGAGCATCACGCCGTGATATCATGGTTAATTCATGACCGTCACGCCATGATCCCATGGTTAACTTACGACCCCCATGCCATGTTCCCAACGTTAACCATTGACCCTCACGCCATGATCCCATTGTTAACCCTTGATTATCACACCATGATCCCATGGTTTAACCATGACCCTCAAGCCTTGATCCAATAGTTAACCCATGACCCTCATTCCAAGATCCTATGGTTAACCCATGACCCTCATGCCATGATCCCTTGGTTAACCCACGACCCTCACGCTATGTCCCCATGGTTAATCCAGTACCCTCACGCCATGTTCCTATGGTTAACCCATGACCTTCACGACATAATCCCATGGCTAACCCATGACCCACTTGCCATGATTCCATGGTTAACACATGACCAACCCGCCATGATCACATGGTTAAACCATGACACTCACGCCATGATACCATGGTTAACCTATGACCTACATAGCAAAATCCAATGGTTAACCAATGACCCATATGCCATGATACCTTGATTAACCCATTACTCACTTACCATGATTACATGGTTAACACATGACCCTCTCTGCATGATCGCATGGTGATATGAGCCATGGGGGGCAAGTCCAATTTCCAACAAGAATTATTTGAGCCCAATGAAGACCATGGATCAAGAATCAAATCAAGGATTTGGTGGGCCAATGACAAAAGTTAGACACAAGAAAGCCCAACAAACTCTTAATTACATGGGGGCTATTTTGATAGAAGCAAGCCCAAGAATGAGACCAAATGGAATGGAGCCCCAATTGATGGCCTATCTCATTCAACTAGAAGACCCATGATCATTTTCAAATGGGGAGTGCTCTAGTTATGAGTCCACTTAGTTGTTTTATTTTAATTCAATAAGTGTAATGGGTTATGTGTGTGTGTCCAAATTGGCTAAGTGTTGCAAATGGGTCCAGCCCACTTAAGTCCATGTTGTACACGAATTTGGGAGCTTAGTAGGAGGAATCTTTGGTTTGCATGCCAATAGTAACTCCTATAAGTTATTAGTTTGTTTATTGTTTTGTTAATTATGTGAGAGTTACACTTTTTAATATGAGAAGTAAAGTGTGGCAGCCACATTATGATGGTTATGAGAGAATAATAAACTCACCATTAGAGGCTGAGTTAAGGAGGGAATTAGTGAGTCATTTAGTGACATGATTAGGCTAATTATTGTGGGGGTTATGATCTCTTTTGGAAGCCAAAAAGTTGGCAGCCTAATACTCTATTTGTACACTCCATTTTCATGTTGAATAATAACTTGGATGTTGAATTTGGATTAAATCCATTTGTGAGGGAATTGTCTCTCTTTGGTTCTTTCTTGGTTGAGCCAACTATTGTTCTTATCAACAATCCAAGATTCTTGGGGCGAACTTCATAGGCTTATCAAACTCTCTAGTTTGTGGCGCCATCACCATCTCTAATCTTCACCATTTTCATATTTTCTTCCTTTTATGTTACAACTCACTTCTGACTTGGATTTGTAATTGTTAAAATTCAACCAAAAAAGATCATCAAAGGCAACCTCATCATTTGGTTGTCATCAAGTGGTATCAAAGCTTAGGCTTTGGTTGAATTTCTGAGTTTTGTTCTTCATCTTCTAGCTATCTTATTTTCTTCTTTTAAACCAACAAACTATCAAAAAAAAATTACACTTTGATTCTATTTGTGAAGGGAAAATTTCGTGGTTGTTGTTCTTGCTCAAAAAAAAAATTGCAAGTGTGATCGAAGTTTGAAAAAAAAAATTGCAAAAATTATAAGGAAAAAAAAGTGAGCATGAAATCTTGGGAAAAAAAAAAGAGAAGAGAAGAGAAGAGAAAAGTCTATTTGAGCAATTTGTGTTCTTGAAAAAAAATATTTCCCTTCTTTCTTTGTTCTTATTTCCCATAGCTTTGCTTTTCTAGCCTTTCATTTTATTCTCCTGTTTTTTGATAAGTTTTGTGATTTTTGTTACTTGATTTTTGGATTTTTTTTGTGTGGAACGTGGTTGACTCCTCTAAGACCTAAAAGAGAACAATTGAGTGGAAAAAGGCAAGAGTGAAAATTACATCTTGAGTGAAATACATTTGTGTGAACAAGTGAGGGAGTGTAGTGAGGAATTTTATAATTTCTTGTTATCTTTTGATATTGTGTGTTCAAGTGATGGCAGCCCATGAAGATAGTCCATCATTTTCTCCAAGGTCTTCA
>JAUPTC010000905.1:0-33000 GCA_030762895.1 Sophora flavescens | reverse complement strand
CTCCATTAGGACCAAAGAAATACAAATTGGCCCAGTTAGTTCCTATATGACCTAAAAAGTCCATTTGGGCTCTATTAGGATCACACTAGTCCATTTGGGCTCCAATAGGACCAAAGAAGTACAAATTGGCCCAGTTAGGTCCTATATGACCTAAAACGTCCATTTGGGCTCTATTAGGATCAAACAAGTCCATTTGTGGTCCAATAGGACCAAAGAAGTAGAAATTGGCCCAGTTAGGTCCTTTATGACCTAACAAGTCCATTTGGGCTCTATTAGGATCAAACAAGTCCATTTGGGCTCCAATAGGACCAAAGAAGTACAAATTGGCCCAGTTAGGTCCTATATGACCTAAAATGTCCAGTTGGGCTCTACTAGGATCAAACAAGTCCGTTTGTGCTCTATTAGGATCAAACAAGCCCATATGGACCAAAGAAGTACAAATTGGCCCAGTTAGGTCCTATATGACCTAAAAAGTGCTTTTTGGCTCTATTAGGATCAAACAAATCCATTTGGGCTCCAATAGGACCAAAGAAGTACAAATTGGCCCAGTTAGTTCCAATATGACCTAAAATTTCATTTGGGCTCCATTAGGATCAAACAAGTCCATTTGGGCTCCAATAGGACCAAAGAAGTACAAATTGGCCCAGTTAGGTCCTATATGACCTAAAAAGTCCATTTGGGCTCTATTAGGTTCAAACAAGTCCATTTGGGCTCCATTAGGACCAAAGAATTACAATTGGGCCGTTTGAGGCAATTAGCCCAATTAGGTCCAAAAAGTCCATTTGGGCTCTATTAGGATCAGACAAGTCCATTTGGGCTCCAATAGGACCAAAGAAGTACAAATTGGCCCAGTTAGGTCCTTTATGACGTAAAAAGTCCATTTGAGCTCTACTAGGATCAAACAAGTCCATTTGGGCTCCAATAGGACCAAAGAAGTACAAATTGGCCCAGTTAGGTCCTTTATGACCTAACAAGATCATTTGGGCTCTATTAGGATCAAACAAGTCCATTTGGGTTCTATTAGGTTCAAACAAGTCCATTTGGGCTCCAATAGGACCAAAGAAGTACAAATTGGCCCAGTTTGGTCCTATATGACCTAAAAAATCCATTTGGGCTCTATTATGATCAAACAAGTCCATTTGGGCTCCATTAGGAGCAAAGATGAACAAATTGGCCCAGTTAGGTCCTATATGACCCAAAAAGTCCATTTTGGCTCTATTAGGATCAAACAAGTCCATTTGGGCTCCAATAGGACCAAAGAAGTACAAATTGACCCAGATAGGTCCTATATGACCTAAAAAGTCCATTTGGGCTCTATTAGGATCAAACAAGTCCATTTGGGCTCCATTAGGACCAAAGAAATACAAATTGGCCCAGTTAGTTCCTATATGACCTAAAAAGTCCATTTGGGCTCTATTAGGATCACACAAGTCCATTTGGGCTCCAATAGGACCAAAGAAGTACAAATTGGCCCAGTTAGGTCCTATATGACCTAAAAAGTGCATTTTGGCCTTAATTGGGCTCAAACAAGTCCATTTGGGCTCCAATAGGACCAAAGAAGTACAAATTGGCCCAGTTAGGTCCTATATGACCTAAAAAGTGCATTTTGGATCTATTAGTATCAAACAAGTCCATTTCGGCTCTAATAGGACCAAAGAAGTTCAAATTGGCCTAGTTAGGTCCTATTTGACCTAAAAAGTCCATTTGGGCTCTATTAGGATCAAACAAGTGCATTTGGGCTCCATTAGGACCAAAGAAGTACAAATTGGCCCAGTTAGGTCCTATATGACCTAAAATGTCCATTTGGGCTCTATTAGGATCAAACAAGTCCATTTGGGCTCTATTAGGGCAAAGATGTACAAATTGGCCCAGTTTGGTCCTATACGACCCAAAAAGTCCATTTTGGCTCTATTAGGATCAAACAAGTCCATTTGGGCTCTGTTAGGACAAAGATGTACAAATTGGCCCAGTTAGGTCCTATACGACCCAAAAAGTCCATTTTGGCTCTATTAGGATCAAACCAGTCCATTTGGGCTCCAATAGGACCAAAGAAATACAAATTGGACCAGTTAGGTCCTATATGACCTTAAAAGTCCATTTGGGATCTATTAGGGTCAAACAAGTCCATTTGGGCTCCATTAGGACCAAAGAAGTACAAATTGGCCCCGTTAGGTCCTATATGACCTAAAAAGTCCATTTGGGCTCTATTAGGATCACACAAGTCCATTTGGGCTCCAATAGGACCAAAGAAGTACAAATTGGCCCAGTTAGGTCCCATATGACCTTAAAAGTGCATTTTGGCCTTAATTGGGCTCAAACAAGTCCATTTGGGCATCAATAGGACCAAAGAAGTACAAATTGGCCCAGTTAGGTCCTATATGACCTAAAAAGTGCATTTTGGCTCTATTAGGATCAAACAAGTTCATTTGGGCTCCAATAGGACCAAAGAAGTACAAATTGACCCAGTTAGGTCCTATATGACCTAAAAAGTCCATTTAGGCTTCATTAGGATCAAACAAGTCCATTTGGGCTCCAATAGGACCAAAGAAATTCAAATTGGCCCAGTTCGGTCCTATATGACCTAAAATGTCCAGTTGGGCTCTATTAGGATAAACCAAGTCCACTTGTGCTCCATTAGGACCAAAGAAGTACAAATTGGCCCAGTTAGTTCCTATGTGACCTAAAAAGTCCATTTGGGCTCTTTTAGGTTCAAACAAGTCCATTTGGGCTCCATTTGGACCAAAGAATTACAATTGGGCCGTTCGAGGTAATTGGCCCAATTCGGTCCAAAAAGTCCATTTGGGATCTATTAGGATAAAATAAGTCAATTTGGGCTCCAATAGGACCAAAGAAGTACAAATTTGCCCAGTTAGGTCCTATATGACCTAAAATTGCATTTTGGCTCTATTAGGATCAAACAAGTCCATTTGGGCTCCAATAGGACCACAGAAGTACAAATTGACCCAGTTAGGTCCTATATGACCTAAAAAGTCCATTTGGGCTCCATCAGGATCAAACAAGTCCATTTGGGCTCCAATAGGACCAAAGAAATTCAAATTGGCCCAGTTCGGTCCTATATGACCTAAAATGTCCAGTTGGGCTCTATTAGGATAAAACAAGTCCATTTGTGCGCCATTAGGACCAAAGAAGTACAAATTGGCCCAGTTAGTTCCTATATGACCTAAAAAGTCCATTTGGGCTCTTTTAGGTTCAAACAAGTCCATTTGGGATCAATTAGGACCAAAGAATTACAATTGGGCCGTTCGAGGCAATTGGCCCAATTAGGTCCAAAAAGTCCATTTGGGCTCTATTTGGGTCATAGAAGTCCATTTGGGCTCCAATAGGACCAAAGAAGTACAAATTGACCCAGTTAGGTCCTTTATGACCTAACAAGACCATTTGGGCTCTATTAGAATCAAACAAGTCCATTTGGGCTCTATTAGGTTCAAACAAGTCCGTTTGGGCTCCAATAGGACCAAAGAAGTACAAATTGGCCTAGTTAGGTCCTATATGACCTAAAAAGTTCATTTGGGCTCTATTAGGTTCAAACAAGTCCATTTGGGCTCCAATAGGACCAAAGAAGTGCAAATTGGCCCAGTTAGGTCCTTTATGACCTAAAATGTCTAGTTGGGCTCTACTAGGATCAAACAAGTCCATTTGGGCTCCAATAGGACCAAAGAAGTACAAATTTGCCAAGTTAGGTCCTTTATGACCTAACAAGTGCATATGGGCTCTATTAGGATCAAACAAGTCCATTGGGGCTCAATTAGGATCAAACAAGTCTATTTGGGCTGCATTAGGACCAAAGAAGTACAAATTGGCCCAGTTAGGTCCTGTATGACCTAAAAAGTCCATTTGGGCTCTATTAGGATCACACAAGTCCATTTGGGCTCCAATATGACCAAAGAAGTACAAATTGACCCAGTTAGGTCCTATATGACCTAAAAAGTGCATTTTGTCCTTAATTGGGCTCAAACAAGTCCATTTGGGCTCCAATAGGACCAAAGAAGTACAAATTAGCCCAGCTAGGTCGTATATGACCTAGAAAGTGCATTTTGGCTCTATTAGGATCAAACAAGTCCATTTGGGCTCCAATAGGACCAAAGAAGTACAAATTGGCCCAGTTAGGTCCTATATGACCCAAAAAGTCCATTTGGGCTCTATTAGGATCAATCAAGTCCATTTGGGCTCCAATAGGGCCAAAAAAGTACAAATTGACCCAGTTAGGTACTATATGACCTAAAAAGTGCATTTTGGCTCTATTAGGATCAAACAAGTCCATTTGGGCTCCAATAGGACCAAAGAAGTACAAATTGGCCCAGTTAGGTCCTATATGGCCTAAAAAGTCCATTTGGGCTCTATTAGGATCAAACAAGTCCATTTGGGCTCCAATAGGACCAAAGAAGTACAAATTGGCCCAGTTAGGTCCTATATGACCTAAAATGTCCAGTTGGGCTCTATTAGGGTCAAACAAATCCATTTGGGCTCCAATAGGACCAAAGAAGGACAAATTGGCTCAGTTAGGTCCTATATGACCTAAAAAGTGATTTTTGGATCTATTAGTATCAAACAAGTCCATTTCGGCTCTAATAGGACCAAAGAAGTACAAATTGGCCTAGTTAGGTCCTATTTGACCTAAAAAGTCCATTTGGGCTCTATTAGGATCAAACAAGTGCATTTGGGCTCCATTAGGACCAAAGAAGTACAAATTGGCCCAGTTAGGTCCTATATGACCTAAAATGTCCATTTGGGCTCTATTAGGATCAAACAAGTCCATTTGGGCTCTATTAGGGCAAAGATGTACAAATTGGCCCAGTTTGGTCCTATACGACCCAAAAAGTCCATTTTGGCTCTATTAGGATCAAACAAGTCCATTTGGGCTCTATTAGGACAAAGATGTACAAATTGGCCCAGTTAGGTCCTATACGACCCAAAAAGTCCATTTTGGCTCTATTAGGATCAAACCAGTCCATTTGGGCTCCAATAGGACCAAAGAAGTACAAATTGGACCAGTTAGGTCCTATATGACCTTAAAAGTCCATTTGGGATCTATTAGGGTCAAACAAGTCCATTTGGGCTCCATTAGGACCAAAGAAGTACAAATTGGCCCAGTTAGGTCCTATATGACCTACAAAGTCCATTTGGGCTCTATTAGGATCACACAAGTCCATTTGGGCTCCAATAGGACCAAAGAAGTACAAATTGGCCCAGTTAGGTCCCATATGACCTTAAAAGTGCATTTTGGCCTTAATTGGGCTCAAACAAGTCCATTTGGGCTCCAATAGGACCAAAGAAGTACAAATTGGCCCAGTTAGGTCCTATATGACCTAAAAAGTGCATTTTGGCTCTATTAGGATCAAACAAGTTCATTTGGGCACCAATAGGACCAAAGAAGTACAAATTGACCCAGTTAGGTCCTATATGACCTAAAAAGTCCATTTAGGCTCCATTAGGATCAAACAAGTCCATTTGGGCTCCAATAGGACCAAAGAAATTCAAATTGGCCCAGTTCGGTCCTATATGACCTAAAATGTCCAGTTGGGCTCTATTAGGATAAAACAAGTCCACTTGTGCTCCATTAGGACCAAAGAAGTACAAATTGGCCCAGTTAGTTCCTATGTGACCTAAAAAGTCCATTTGGGCTCTTTTAGGTTCAAACAAGTCCATTTGGGCTCCATTTGGACCAAAGAATTACAATTGGGCCGTTCGAGGCAGTTGGCCCAATTCGGTCCAAAAAGTCCATTTGGGATCTATTAGGATCAAAGAAGTCCATTTGGGCTCCAATAGGACCAAAGAAGTACAAATTTACCCAGTTAGGTCCTATATGACCTAAAATTGCATTTTGGCTCTATTAGGATCAAACAAGTCCATTTGGGCTCCAATAGGACCACAGAAGTACAAATTAACCCAGTTAGGTCCTATATGACCTAAAAAGTCCATTTGGGCTCCATTAGGATCAAACAAGTCCATTTGGGCTCCAATAGGACCAAAGAAATTCAAATTGGCCCAGTTCGGTCCTATATGACCTAAAATGTCCAGTTGGGCTCTATTAGGATAAAACAAGTCCATTTGTGCGCCATTAGGACCAAAGAAGTACAAAATGGCCCAGTTAGTTCCTATATGACCTAAAAAGTCCATTTGGGCTCTTTTAGGTTCAAACAAGTCCATTTGGGATCCATTAGGACCAAAGAATTACAATTGGGCCGTTCGAGGCAATTGGCCCAATTAGATCCAAAAAGTCCATTTGGGCTCTATTTGGGTCATAGAAGTCCATTTGGGCTCCAATAGGACCAAAGAAGTACAAATTGACCCAGTTAGGTCTTTTATGACCTAACAAGACCATTTGGGCTCTATTAGAATCAAACAAGTCCATTTGGGCTCTATTAGGTTCAAACAAGTCCGTTTGGGCTCCAATAGGACCAAAGAAGTACAAATTGGCCCAGTTAGGTTCTATCTGACCTAAAAAGTTCATTTGGGCTCTATAAGGTTCAAACAAGTCCATTTGGGCTCCAATAGGACCAAAGAAGTACAAATTGGCCCAGTTAGGTCCTTTATGACCTAAAATGTCTAGTTGGGCTCTACTAGGATCAAACAAGTCCATTTGGGCTCCAATAGGACAAAGAAGTACAAATTAGCCAAGTTAGGTCCTTTATGACCTAACAAGTCCATATGGGCTCTATTAGGATCAAACAAGTCCATTGGGGCTCAATTAGGATCAAACAAGTCTATTTGGGCTGCATTAGGACCAAAGAAGTACAAATTGGCCCAGTTAGGTCCTGTATGACCTAAAAAGTCCATTGGGGCTCTATTAGGATCACACAAGTCCATTTGGGCTCCAATAGGACCAAAGAAGTACAAATTGACCCAGTTAGGTCCTATATGACCTAAAAAGTGCATTTTGGCCTTAATTGGGCTCAAACAAGTCCATTTGGGCTCCAATAGGACCAAAGAAGTACAAATTAGCCCAGTTAGGTCGTATATGACCTAAAAAGTGCATTTTGGCTCTATTAGGATCAAACAAGTCCATTTGGGCTCCAATAGGACTAAAGAAGTACAAATTGGCCCAGTTAGGTCCTTTATGACCTAACAAGTCCATTTGGGCTCTATTAGGATCAAACAAGTCCATTTGGGCTCCAATAGGACCAAAGAAGTACAAATTGGCCCAGTAAGGTCCTATATGACCAAAAATGTCCAGTTGGGCTCTACTAGGAATAACCAAGTCCATTTTGGCTCTATTAGGATCAAACAAATCCATTTGGGCTCCAGTAGGACCAAAGAAGTACAAATTGGCCCAGTTAGGTCCTATATGACCCAAAAAGTCCATTTGGGCTCTATTAGGATCAATCAAGTCCATTTGGGCTCCAATAGGGCCAAAGAAGTACAAATTGGCCCAGTTAGGTACTATATGACCTAAAATGTCCAGTTGGGGTCTATTAGGATCAAACAAGTCCATTTGGGCTCCAATAGGACCAAAGAAGTAAAAATTGGCCTAGTTAGGTCCTATATGACCTAAAAAGTCCATTTGGGCTCTATTGAGATCAAACTAGTCCATTTGGGCTCCAATAGGACCAAAGAAGCTCAAATTGTCCCAGTTAGGTCCTATATGACCTAAAATGTCCACTTGGGCTCTATTAGGATCAAACAAGTCCATTTGGGCTCCATTAGGACCAAAGGAGTACAAATTGACCCAATTAGGTCCTATATGACCTAAAAAGTCCATTTGGGCTCTGTTAGGATCAAACAAGTCCATTTCGGCTCCAATAGGACCAAAGAATTAAAATTGGGCCGTTCGGGGCAATTGGCCCAATTAGGTCCAAAAAGTCCATTTGGGCTCTATTAGGATCAAACAAGTCCATTTGGGCTCCAATAGGACCAGAGAAGCACAAATTGGCCAAGTTAGGTCCTTTATGACCTAAAAAGTCCATTTGGGCTCTATTAGGATCAAACAGGTCCATTTGGGCTCCATTAGGACCAAAGAAGTACAAATTGGCCCAATTAGGTCTTATATGGCCTAAAAAGTCCATTTGGGCTCCACTAGGATCAAACAAGTCCATTTGGGCTCTATTAGGATCAAACAAGTCCATTTGGGCTATACTAGGATCAAACAAGTCCATTGGGGCTCTATTAGGATCAAACAAGTCCATTTGGCCTCCATTAGAACCAAAGAAGTACAAATTGGCCCAGTTAGGTCCTATATGACCTAAAAAGTGCATTTTGGCTCTATTAGGATCAAACAAGTCCATTTGGGCTCTATTAGGTTCAAACAAGTCCATTTGGGCTCCATTAGGACCAAAGAAGTACAAATTGGCCCAGTTAGGTCCTTTATGACCTAACAAGTCCATTTGGGCTCTATTAGGATCAAACAAGTCCATTTGGGCTCTATTAGGGTCAAACAAGTCCATTTGGGCTCCATTAGGACCAAAGAAGTACAGATTGGCCCAGTTAGGTCCTATATGACCTAAAAAGTCCATTTGGGCTCTATTAGGATCTAACAAGTCCATTTGGGCTCCAATAGGACCAAAGAAGTACAAATTGGCCCAGTTAGGTCCTATATGACCTAAAATGTCCAGTTGGGCTCTATTAGGTTCAAACAAGTCCATTTTGGCTGCAATAGGACCAAAGAAGCACAAATTGGCCCAGTTAGGTCATTTTTGACCTAAAAAGTCCATTTGGGCTCTATTAGTTTCAAACAAGTCCATTTTGGCTCCATTTTGGCTCCAAGGTAATAGGAAACCCACAAAGGGTATCCTCGAGTGCACAAGATCTAAACTCGAGTCTTTATTGGAAAGTTTTGTTGAAACCCAAACAAAACAAAATGAAGAGTTTAGACAGCAAGGCAGGGCAATAAACGAGGCAATAAAAGAGCTAGCATCTAAGGTAGACAACTTAGCAATCCATAACAAGATGCTAGAAACCCGGATTGCCCAACAAGCCAGACATACACAAGACCTAAGGGTACGTTCCGGGTCAACCCGAAGCTAATCCTATTGAGCATTGTAATGCCATACACTTGAGGATGATAAGCTTGGGGTGGGGGAAAAGGACGTGGAACCGGAGGAGGACATGAGCGAAGATGAAGATCCGGAACCAAAGTATGTCCCTCCACCACCGTACCAACCCCCGATGCCTTTCCCACAAAGGTTGGTCAAGAGAAAGCAAGTAGACATAGAAGCTAAAATGCCTCCTAAACCGAAAGACCCAGGTAGCTTCTCTATCGCTTGCTCAATTAAACAAGTGCAAATCGACCAAGCCTTATGTGACTTAGGGGCTAGTGCGAGCTTGATGCCGCTCACTATCTTGGAAAGGTTGGGAACGAAAGAGTTGAGACCATTCAAATTCTCCTTACAATTTGCGGATGGCTCAACTAGGACTCCTCTAGGCATACTAGAGAACGTTCTGTAAAGGTAGGGAAATTCTTCATCCCTACCGATTTCCCGGTATTGGACATGAAAGGGAATTCTGAATTCCCCATTATTTTAGGAAGGCCATTCTTGGCCACCTTGGAGCAAGATAATAGATGTAAGGAATGGCAAACTCTCTCTAAATGTAGAGGAAGGTAGGGTCGATTTTGAATTTACTAACTCATATAACAACCCTCCTTTTGAGAGCCATGTGTGCAGGATCGATATCACGTCTCCAGTGGTAAAGGAAGAGCTCAACATGGAAGCAACCCCGAAGATTTGCATGGCTGATGATGCACCAAATGGTGATGAAGTTGGAGTTGCGGATCATGTGGAAACAAAACTTCCGCCGGGAGAAAGTAAGGCCAGGAAGCTCCGAGTGAAAAGAGCAAAGCGGAAGTGCAATTGGCCATATGAGCAGAATCGGCTCTTTGAAGGACTCCCATGGAAGAGAAGTGTTCCTGCACTTCTACGCCCAGCCGACCCCGGTTGATTGAAGGAAGTTTGGTCAAGCTTAGGACCGTAAACAAGCGCTTCTTGGGAGGCAACCCAAGTTTTCTTTCCCTTTTCCTGTTGTTTTTGAATTTAGCTCTTGAATAATTTGAGAAGATCAAGAGCCAAAAAAATAATAATCATAAATTAATAGATTTGTCTAGTGTTTTCAGGTTAAGAAGGAAGGAAGAAGCAAAAAGAGCAAGGACTAATAAAGTCAGAAGCCATCACGCCCAGGCCGTGACAGTAGTCACGGCCGTGACGAGCTAATCAAGAGAACCAGAAAGGATAACGGCCCAGCCGTGATATCCATCACGGGCGTGATGAGAAGGATGCTAAGATCAGAGAGCATCACGGCCTAGCCGTGATGCAGGTCACGGCCGTGACAGGCCAGCCCCTGAAGACCAGAATTGATCACGGCCTGCCCATGATGATCCTCACGGCCGTGATACAATTTCCAACAAGCTTTTGACTGGAATGTGAGCCAACACCCGCTACCACCTCGGTGAGTTGTTCCAATTTTTCTCCTCTCTCCGACTTGATTATTTACATTGGGGACAATGTAAGTCTTTAAGCTTGGGGTAGGGGTATTTTTGCAAATTTTTGCATTTTTGCATTTTTCATGTTGCATTCATATAGGCATAGTTTTTCATGATCACATTCTCTAGATTGCCCCTCACTTAGAATATGCATCCAATTGTGAGAACTTGGTGCCAAATAAATTGAGATAGTGAATTTTTGAACCCAATTTTTTTATTCTTGTGATAAGGCTAAAAATAAAAATCCTTGAGATGATCTTTTGATAGTTGATAATTAGCATGTGGTTCTCTAGATTTGTGTTTCTCGCTGATTTTTGAACTACTAAATGTAAGACTTTGAGCCAAAAAGGGGTACTCACTAATCTACCCCATTCCTTATGATAGAGTGTTTTAATTCCTCTTGGATTGTATTTTCTAGAACTTGACTTGAAACCGTTTTGAAACTTAAAAATTTTTTGAAAACATTTTTGAAAATGATTGAGGCAATAGGTATTTTTCCGGCCATCTGAGCTTTGAATGACTAAATGCTACCCCTTAGTTGCCCAATTTTGAGCCTAAAAGAGTAAAATACTTTTCTTGGTACCTTGAGTTGTTTTGATGAATATTGCTTGGTATAACACCTTTTAAAGTATTACAAAAAGGGTAAAAAGGTAGTTTGAAAAATTATGGGATAAGAAAATTAGAAAATATTTCTCTTAAGCTAAAAAAATCTCCCCTTCTCCAAATAAATAAAATGAAATAAACACAAAAAAAAAATGGAGAAGGGGATGACAAAAGAAAGTGAGAAATAAAAAAAAAAGAAAAATAAAAGGGGGTGGAAAAGTGAATCAAAGCCCAAAAGGGTATTTTAGAAGGTGTCATGCTTTGCGATGTTTGATACTCTGTTTAGCCCTCTAGAATATTCCCTTTTCTTGGTTTCCCCACCTAACGATTAATCCCATGGCCCCGTTACAACCGAAGAAAAAGACCTCTTGATTCTTAGGTGTTTTCATTAATAAAGTAGAGATTTGGTTAATAGTCAAGCTTATGGTAGAATACTTTCCTTGAGGAAAGCGAGCGGATTGTCATGTACCCTGGAACACTTGAGTGAGGTGAGGCGAGTGCCCTGAATCGGTGAGAATATGAATTTGAAGAACCTAAGCTTCTAATTGGACTTGAAATCGATTATCTCTTGGGAATTTATTGAATATGCCTATTACTTGGATTAGTTGCTAGGGTTCTTGGTTCACTTATCCATGCTTTGATTGATTTATCTTCCGGCCTTAGTAATTGCTTGAGGACAAGCAAAATCTTAAGCTTGGGGTGATTTGATGAGTGTGATTTCACCTCATCTTTGTTTATCATTTTGAATGCATATTCATATAGTTTAGGCATTTTTAATTTGATTTTTGGTTAATTTTCCCTTGGAACGGGTAAGGCGGTTTGTGTGGTGTTGTTTTTCAGAAATCAAGGATAAAATGCTCAAGATCAACCATGATGGAGTTTGGATGAAGATGGAGCTTGAAAAGTGAAGAAAATGAGCCAAACAGAGCCCATCACGGCCATGATCGAGCAAAACGAAAAGGAAGAAAGAGCGAAGTCGAGAATCGGTCACGGCCTAGCCGTGATGCCCATCACGGCCGTGACCTTTCAACCCCACAAGTCAGAATCTGTCACGGCCTAGCCGTGAAGCGCATCACGGCCATGAACTTGAAGGCTCGCGACGCGAAAGCCCACTCGCCTCGCGAGAATCTGAAACCTATAGGAGTGCACGAGGCAGAATCCGTCATGGCCTGGCCGTGATGGCCATCACGGCCGTGACGCGCATTACTTGGACCTAAAGCAACTGAATTGGATCAGAATTTGAGTTAGATTGGGATTCAAACTCCCCAAATCTATAAATAAGGACCAGGGCGGGAGGCAGAAAGAGGACTTTTGGCTGCTACTTAGGCTACATTTTAGGATCTATCTTCTTCTTCCTCCTCTCCATTCTGATTTGTATTTTCATGATGTTGTCAACCAAGCTTGTCATCTCCATGGCAAGGCTTGAGTAGTAGTTTATTTCTAGGGATTGGGGCCATGCCCAAGTTTTGTTTATGTTGTTAATTTGATGTAATATCTTTGTTAATTACGCTTTTGTTTTAGATCTGATTTCTAGTGTTTGAATCACTCGTAAATTCGGTGGCCACTTGTTTGCGTGTCACAGACATTCTAAGGAGGAACCTAGCGGTGAACTTAGGTGTCGGATCTATAGAGTCAGGCTTAGGACTGAAATCACGAGAGTTAGAAGCCGTCCTTCGAGGATCAACGAATTGTCACAAAACGCAAGGGGTCCAATCTGAATTCGAGCTACCACGAGGTAGGGGTTGGTTCAATTGGGCACGGTTTTTGTAACTGAGAGGAGCTTAAGCTATTTGAGGATAAACTCGCCTTCAAGGCAATTTCGATAACTAACAAGGGTAAATCAGATTAGTAACATAAACAGCCTCGTAGGTAACCCAAATCCCTAGGAATCCATTTAGATCCAAAACCACAAATAGATCTGTTTTCTGTTTTATCTGATTTTTATTTATCTCTTAATTCAAATATCAAAAACCAATTCAAAATCCCTTCCTTATACAGTCCAGTTTTATCATTTAACAATTAGTTGCTATTTGAGATCACGGTCTCTGTGGGATCGATATCTTTTATTACTTGGCGACAATCCGGTACACTTGCCGGAATCGCACGTGCGTTCGCACGACCATCACTTTGCCAATTTGTACTTCTTTGGTCCTATTGGAGCCCAAATGGACTTGTTTGATCCTAATAGAGCCCAAATGGACTTTTTAGGTCATATAGGACCTAATTGGGTCAATTTGTACTTCTTTGGTCCTAATGGAGCCCAAATGGACTTGTTTGACCCTAATAGAGCCCAAATGGACTTGTTTGATCCTAGTAGAGCCCAAATGGACTTGTTTGATCCTAATATAGGCAAAATGCACTTTTTAGGTCATATAGGACCTAACTGGGCCAATTTGTACTTCTTTGGTCCTATTGGAGCCCAAATGGACATGTTTGATCCTAATAGAGCCCAAAAGGACTTTTTAGGTCATATAGGACCTAACTTGGCCAATTTGTAATTCTTTGTTCCTAATGGAGCCCAAATGGACTTGGTTGACCCTAATAGAGCCCAAATGGACTTGTTTGATCCTAATAGAGCCCAAATGGACTTGTTAGGTCATAAAGGACCTAACTGGGACAAATTGTACTTCTTTGGTCCTATTGGAGCCCAAATGGACTTGTTTGATCCTAATAGAGCCCAAATGGACTTGTTTGATCCTAATAGAGCCAAAATGCACTTTTTAGGTCATATAGGACCTAACTGGGCCAATTTGTACTTCTTTGGTCCTAATGGATCCCAAATGGACTTGTTCGATCCTAATAGAGCCCAACTGGACATTTTAGGTCATATAGGACCTAACTGTGCCAATTTGTACTTCGTTGGTCCTATTGGAGCCCAAATGGACTTCTTTGATCCTAATAGAGCCCAGATTGACTTTTTAGGTCATATAGGACCTAATTGGGCCAATTTGCACTTCTTTGGTCCTAATGGAGCCCAAATGGACTTGTTTGACCCTAATAGAGCCCAAATGGACTTGTTTGATCCTAGTAGAGCCCAAATGGACTTGTTAGGTCATAAAGGACCTAACTGGGCAAATTTGTACTTCTTTGGTCCTAATGGAGTCCAAATGGACTTGTTTGACCCTAATAGAGCCCAAATGGACTTTTTAGGTCATATAGGACCTAACTGGGCCAATTTGTACTTCTTTGCTCGTATTGGAGCCCAAATGGACTTGTTTAATCCTAATAGAGCCCAAATAGACTTTTTAGGTCATATAGGACCTAATTGGGCCAATTTGTACTTCTTCGGTCCTAATAGAGCCCAAATGGACTTGTTTGACCCTAATAGAACCCAAATGGACTTGATTGATCCTAGTAGAGCCCAAATGGACTTGTTAGGTCATAAAGGACCTAACTGGGCCAATTTGTACTTCTTTGGTCCTAATGGAGCCCAAATGGACTTCTTTGGTCATAATGGAGCCCAAATGGACTTGTTTGACCCTAATAGAGCCCAAATGGAATTGTTTGGTCATATAGGACCTAACTGGGCCAATTTGTACTTCTTTGGTCCTAATGGAGCCCAAATGGACCTGTTTGATCCTAATAGAGCCCAAATGGACTTTTTTGGTCATATAGAACCTAACTAGGCCAATTTGTACTTCTTTGGTCCTATTAGAGCCCAAATGGACTTGTTTGAGCCCAATTAAGGCCAAAATGCACTTTTTAGGTCATATAGGACCTAACTGGGCCAAGTTGTACTTCTTTGGTCCTATTGGAGCCCAAATGGACTTGTTTGATCCTAATAGAGCCAAAATGGACTTTTTAGGTCATATAGGACCTAACTGGGCCAATTTGTACTTCTTTGGTCCTAATGGAGCCCAAATGGATTTGTTTGACCCTAATAGAGCCCAAATGGACTTTTAAGGTCATATAGGACCTAACTGGGTCAATTTGTACTTCTTTGGTCCTAATGGAGCCCAAATGGGCTTGTTTGATCCTAGTAGAGCCCAAATGGACTTGTTAGGTCATAAAGGACCTAACTGGGCCAATTTGTACTTCTTTGGTCCTAATGGAGCCCAAATGGACTAGTTTGACCCTGATAGAGCCCAATATACTTGTTTGATCCTAATAGAGCCAAAATGGACTTGTTTGATCCTAATAGAGCCCAAATGGACTTTTTAGGTCGTATAGGACCTAACTGGGCCAATTTGTAGTTCTTTGGTCCTAATGGAGCCCAAATGGACTTGTTTGATCCTAACAGAGCACAAATGGACTTTTTAGGTCAAATAGGACCTAACTGGGCCAATTTGTACTTCTTTGGTCCTAATGGATCCCAAATGGACTTGTTTGATCCTAATAGAGCCCAACTGGACATTTTAGGGCATATAGGACCTAACTGTGTCAATTTGTACTTCTTTTGTCCTATTGGGGCCCAAATGGACTTGTTTGATCCTAATAGAGCCCAAATTGACTTTTTAGGTCATATAGGACCTAATTGGGCCAATTTGTACTTCTTTGGTCCTAATGGAGCCCAAATGGACTTGTTTGACCCTAATAGAGCCCAAATGGACTTGTTTGATCCTAGTAGAGCCCAAATGGACTTGTTAGGTCATAAAGGACCTAACTGGGCCAATTTGTACTTCTTTGGTCCTAATGGAGCCCAAATGGACTTGTTTGACCCTAATAGAGCCCAAATGGACTTTTTAGGTCATATAGGACCTAACTGGGTCAATTTGTACTTCTTTGGTCCTAATGGAGCCCAAATGGGCTTGTTTGATCCTAGTAGAGCCCAAATGGACTTGTTAGGTCATAAAGGACCTAACTGGGCCAATTTGTACTTCTTTGGTCCTAATGGAGGCCAAATGGACTAGTTTGACCCTGATAGAGCCCAAATAGACTTGTTTGATCCTAATAGAGCCAAAATGGACTTGTTTGATCCTAATAGAGCCCAAATGGACTTTTTAGGTCGTATAGGACCTAACTGGGCCAATTTGTAGTTCTTTGGTCCTAATGGATCCCAAATGGACTTGTTCGATCCTAATAGAGCCCAACTGGACATTTTAGGTCATATAGGACCTAACTGTGCCAATTTGTACTTCGTTGGTCCTATTGGAGCCCAAATGGACTTGTTTGATCCTAATAGAGCCCAGATTGACTTTTTAGGTCATATAGGACCTAATTGGGCCAATTTGCACTTCTTTGGTCCTAATGGAGCCCAAATGGACTTGTTTGACCCTAATAGAGCCCAAATGGACTTGTTTGATCCTAGTAGAGCCCAAATGGACTTGTTAGGTCATAAAGGACCTAACTGGGCAAATTTGTACTTCTTTGGTCCTAATGGAGTCCAAATGGACTTGTTTGACCCTAATAGAGCCCAAATGGACTTTTTAGGTCATATAGGACCTAACTGGGCCAATTTGTACTTCTTTGCTCGTATTGGAACCCAAATGGACTTGTTTAATCCTAATAGAGCCCAAATAGACTTTTTTAGGTCATATAGGACCTAATTGGGCCAATTTGTACTTCTTCGGTCCTAATAGAGCCCAAATGGACTTGTTTGACCCTAATAGAACCCAAATGGACTTGTTTGATCCTAGTAGAGCCCAAATGGACTTGTTAGGTCATAAAGGACCTAACTGGGCCAATTTGTACTTCTTTGGTCCTAATGGAGCCCAAATGGACTTCTTTGGTCATAATGGAGCCCAAATGGACTTGTTTGACCCTAATAGAGCCCAAATGGAATTGTTTGGTCATATAGGACCTAACTGGGCCAATTTGTACTTCTTTGGTCCTAATGGAGCCCAAATGGACCTGTTTGATCCTAATAGAGCCCAAATGGACTTTTTTGGTCATATAGAACCTAACTAGGCCAATTTGTACTTCTTTGGTCCTATTAGAGCCCAAATGGACTTGTTTGAGCCCAATTAAGGCCAAAATGCACTTTTTAGGTCATATAGGACCTAACTGGGCCAAGTTGTACTTCTTTGGTCCTATTGGAGCCCAAATGGACTTGTTTGATCCTAATAGAGCCCAAATGGACTTTTTAGGTCGTATAGGACCTAACTGGGCCAATTTGTAGTTCTTTGGTCCTAATGGAGCCCAAATGGACTTGTTTGATCCTAATAGAGCACAAATGGACTTTTTAGGTCAAATAGGACCTAACTGGGCCAATTTGTACTTCTTTGGTCCTAATGGATCCCAAATGGACTTGTTTGATCCTAATAGAGCCCAACTGGACATTTTAGGTCATATAGGACCTAACTGTGTCAATTTGTACTTCTTTTGTCCTATTGGGGCCCAAATGGACTTGTTTGATCCTAATAGAGCCCAAATTGACTTTTTAGGTCATATAGGACCTAATTGGGCCAATTTGTACTTCTTTGGTCCTAATGGAGCCCAAATGGACTTGTTTGACCCTAATAGAGCCCAAATGGACTTGTTTGATCCTAGTAGAGCCCAAATGGACTTGTTAGGTCATAAAGGACCTAACTGGGCCAATTTGTACTTCTTTGGTCCTAATGGAGCCCAAATGGACTTGTTTGACCCTAATAGAGCCCAAATGGACTTTTTAGGTCATATAGGACCTAACTGGGTCAATTTGTACTTCTTTGGTCCTAATGGAGCCCAAATGGGCTTGTTTGATCCTAGTAGAGCCCAAATGGACTTGTTAGGTCATAAAGGACCTAACTGGGCCAATTTGTACTTCTTTGGTCCTAATGGAGCCCAAATGGACTAGTTTGACCCTGATAGAGCCCAAATAGACTTGTTTGATCCTAATAGAGCCAAAATGGACTTGTTTGATCCTAATAGAGCCCAAATGGACTTTTTAGGTCGTATAGGACCTAACTGGGCCAATTTGTAGTTCTTTGGTCCTAATGGATCCCAAATGGACTTGTTCGATCCTAATAGAGCCCAACTGGACATTTTAGGTCATATAGGACCTAACTGTGCCAATTTGTACTTCGTTGGTCCTATTGGAGCCCAAATGGACTTGTTTGATCCTAATAGAGCCCAGATTGACTTTTTAGGTCATATAGGACCTAATTGGGCCAATTTGCACTTCTTTGGTTCTAATGGAGCCCAAATGGACTTGTTTGACCCTAATAGAGCCCAAATGGACTTGTTTGATCCTAGTAGAGCCCAAATGGACTTGTTAGGTCATAAAGGACCTAACTGGGCAAATTTGTACTTCTTTGGTCCTAATGGAGTCCAAATGGACTTGTTTGACCCTAATAGAGCCCAAATGCACTTTTTAGGTCATATAGGACCTAACTGGGCCAATTTGTACTTCTTTGCTCGTATTGGAACCCAAATGGACTTGTTTAATCCTAATAGAGCCCAAATAGACTTTTTAGGTCATATAGGACCTAATTGGGCCAATTTGTACTTCTTCGGTCCTAATAGAGCCCAAATGGACTTGTTTGACCCTAATAGAACCCAAATGGACTTGTTTGATCCTAGTAGAGCCCAAATGGACTTGTTAGGTCATAAAGGACCTAACTGGGCCAATTTGTAATTCTTTGGTCCTAATGGAGCCCAAATGGACTTCTTTGGTCATAATGGAGCCCAAATGGACTTGTTTGACCCTAATAGAGCCCAAATGGACTTGTTTGGTCATATAGGACCTAACTGGGCCAATTTGTACTTCTTTGGTCCTAATGGAGCCCAAATGGACCTGTTTGATCCTAATAGAGCTCAAATGGACTTTTTTGGTCATATAGAACCTAACTAGGCCAATTTGTACTTCTTTGGTCCTATTAGAGCCCAAATGGACTTGTTTGAGCCCAATTAAGGCCAAAATGCACTTTTTAGGTCATATAGGACCTAACTGGGCCAAGTTGTACTTCTTTGGTCCTATTGGAGCCCAAATGGACTTGTTTGATCCTAATAGAGCCAAAATGGACTTTTTAGGTCATATAGGACCTAACTGGGTCAATTTGTACTTCTTTGGTCCTAATGGAGCCCAAATGGATTTGTTTGACCCTAATAGAGCCCAAATGGACTTTTAAGGTCATATAGGACCTAACTGGGTCAATTTGTACTTCTTTGGTCCTAATGGAGCCCAAATGGGCTTGTTTGATCCTAGTAGAGCCCAAATGGACTTGTTAGGTCATAAAGGACCTAACTGGGCCAATTTGTACTTCTTTGGTCCTAATGGAGCCCAAATGGACTTGTTTGACCCTAATAGAGCCCAAATGGACTTTTTAGGTCATATAGGACCTAACTGGGTCATTTTGTACTTCTTTGGTCGTATTGGAGCCCAAATGGACTTGTTTGATCATAATAGAGCCCAACTGGACATTTTAGGTCATATAGGACCTAACTGTGCCAATTTGTACTTCTTTGGTCCTATTGGAGCCCAAATGGACTTGTTTGATCCTAATAGAGCACAAATGGACTTTTTAGGTCAAATAGGACCTAACTGGGCCAATTTGTACTTCTTTGGTCCTAATGGATCCCAAATGGACTTGTTTGATCCTAATAGAGCCCAACTGGACATTTTAGGTCATATAGGACCTAACTGTGTCAATTTGTACTTCTTTTGTCCTATTGGGGCCCAAATGGACTTGTTTGATCCTAATAGAGCCCAAATTGACTTTTTAGGTCATATAGGACCTAATTGGGCCAATTTGTACTTCTTTGGTCCTAATGGAGCCCAAATGGACTTGTTTGACCCTAATAGAGCCCAAATGGACTTGTTTGATCCTAGTAGAGCCCAAATGGACTTGTTAGGTCATAAAGGACCTAACTGGGCCAATTTGTACTTCTTTGGTCCTAATGGAGCCCAAATGGACTTGTTTGACCCTAATAGAGCCCAAATGGACTTTTTAGGTCATATAGGACCTAACTGGGTCATTTTGTACTTCTTTGGTCGTATTGGAGCCCAAATGGACTTGTTTGATCATAATAGAGCCCAACTGGACATTTTAGGTCATATAGGACCTAACTGTGCCAATTTGTACTTCTTTGGTCCTATTGGAGCCCAAATGGACTTGTTTGATCCTAATAGAGCACAAATGGACTTTTTAGGTCAAATAGGACCTAACTGGGCCAATTTGTACTTCTTTGGTCCTAATGGATCCCAAATGGACTTGTTTGATCCTAATAGAGCCCAACTGGACATTTTAGGTCATATAGGACCTAACTGTGTCAATTTGTACTTCTTTTGTCCTATTGGGGCCCAAATGGACTTGTTTGATCCTAATAGAGCCCAAATTGACTTTTTAGGTCATATAGGACCTAATTGGGCCAATTTGTACTTCTTTGGTCCTAATGGAGCCCAAATGGACTTGTTTGACCCTAATAGAGCCCAAATGGACTTGTTTGATCCTAGTAGAGCCCAAATGGACTTGTTAGGTCATAAAGGACCTAACTGGGCCAATTTGTACTTCTTTGGTCCTAATGGAGCCCAAATGGACTTGTTTGACCCTAATAGAGCCCAAATGGACTTTTAGGTCATATAGGACCTAACTGGGTCATTTTGTACTTCTTTGGTCGTATTGGAGCCCAAATGGACTTGTTTGATCATAATAGAGCCCAACTGGACATTTTAGGTCATATAGGACCTAACTGTGCCAATTTGTACTTCTTTGGTCCTATTGGAGCCCAAATGGAGTTGTTTGAGCCCAATTAAGGCCAAAATACACTTTTTAGGTCATATAGGACCTAACTGGGCCAAGTTGTACTTCTTTGGTCCTATTGGAGCCCAAATGGACTTGTTTGATCCTAATAGAGCCCAAATGGACGTTTTAGGTCATATAGGACCTAACTGGGCCAATTTGTACATCGTTGGTCCTATTGGAGCCAAAATGTACTTCTTTGATCCTAATAGAGCCCAAATGGACTTTTAGGTCATATAGGACCTAACTGTGCCAATTTATACTTCTTTGGTCCAAATGGAGCCCAAATGGACTTGTTTGATCCTAATAGAGCGCAAATGGACTTTTTAGGTCATATAGGGCCTAACTGGGCCAATTTGTACTTCTTTGGTCCTATTGGAGCCCAAATGGACTTTTATGATCCTAATAGAGCCAAAATGCACTTTTTAGGTCATATAGGACCTAACTGGGCCATTTTGTACATCTTTGGTTCTATTGGAGCCCAAATGGACATGTTGGATCCTAATAGAGCCCCAATGGACTTGTTTGATCCTAATAGAGCCCATATGAACTTGTTAGGTCATAAAGGACCTAACTGGGCCAATTTGTACTTCTTTGGTCCTAATGGAGCCCAAATGGACCTGTTTGATCCTAATAGAGCCCAAATGGACCTGTTAGGTCATAAAGGACCTAACTGTACCAATTTGTACTTCATTGGTCCTATTGGAGCCCAAATGGACTTGTTTGATCCTAATAGAGCCCAAATGGACATTTTAGGTCATATAGGACCTAATTGGGCCAATTTGTACTTCTTTGGTCCTAATGGAGCCCAAATGGACTTGTTTGACCCTAATAGAGCCCAAATGGACTTGTTTGATCCTAGTAGAGCCCAAATGGACTTGTTAGGTCATAAAGGACCTAACTGGGCCAATTTGTACTTCTTTGGTCCTAATGGAGCCCAAATGGACTTGTTTGACCCTAATAGAGCCCAAATGGACTTTTTAGGTCATATCGGACCTAACTGGGTCATTTTGTACTTCTTTGGTCGTATTGGAGCCCAAATGGACTTGTTTGATCATAATAGAGCCCAACTGGACATTTTAGGTCATATAGGACCTAACTGTGCCAATCTGTACTTCTTTGGTCCTATTGGAGCCCAAATGGACTTGTTTGGTCCTAATAGAGCCCAAATAGACTTTTTAGGTCATATAGGACCTAATTGGGCCAATTTGTACTTCTTCGATCCTAATGGAGCCCAAATGGACTTGTTTGACTTTAATAGAGCCCAAATGGACATGTTTGATCCTAGTAGAGGCCAAATGGACGTGTATGGTCATAAAGGACCTAACTGGGCCAATTTGTACTTCTTTGGTCCTAATGGAGCCCAAATGCACTTGTTTGACCCTAATAGAGCCCAAATGGACTTGTTTGGTCATATAGGACCTAACTGGGTCAATTTGTACTTCTTTGGTCCTAATGGAGCCCAAATGGACCTGTTTGATCCTAATAGAGCCCAAATGGACTTTTTAGGTCATATAGAACCTAACTGGACCAATTTGTACTTCTTTGGTCCTATTGGAGCCCAAATGGAGTTGTTTGAGCCCAATTAAGGCCAAAATACACTTTTTAGGTCATATAGGACCTAACTGGGCCAAGTTGTACTTCTTTGGTCCTATTGGAGCCCAAATGGACTTGTTTGATCCTAATAGAGCCCAAATGGACTTTTTAGGTCATATAGGACCTAACTGGGCCAATTTGTACATCGTTGGTCCTATTGGAGCCAAAATGTACTTCTTTGATCCTAATAGAGCCCAAATGGACTTTTAGGTCATATAGGACCTAACTGTGCCAATTTATACTTTTTTGGTCCAAATGGAGCCCAAATGGACTTGTTTGATCCTAATAGAGCGCAAATGGACTTTTTAGGTCATATAGGGCCTAACTGGGCCAATTTGTACTTCTTTGGTCCTATTGGAGCCCAAATGGACTTGTATGATCCTAATAGAGCCAAAATGCACTTTTTAGGTCATATAGGACCTAACTGGGCCATTTTGTACATCTTTGGTCCTATTGGAGCCCAAATGGACATGTTTGATCCTAATAGAGCCCCAATGGACTTGTTTGATCCTAATAGAGCCCATATGAACTTGTTAGGTCATAAAGGACCTAACTGGGCCAATTTGTACTTCTTTGGTACTAATAGAGCCCAAATGGACCTGTTTGATCCTAATAGAGCCCAAATGGACCTGTTAGGTCATAAAGGACCTTACTGTACCAATTTGTACTTCATTGGTCCTATTGGAGCCCAAATGGACTTGTTTGATCCAAATAGAGCCCAAATGGACATTTTAGGTCATATAGGACCTAATTGGGCCAATTTGTACTTCTTTGGTCTCAATGGAGCCCAAATGGACTTGTTTGACCCTAATAGAGCCCAAATGAGCTTGTTTGATCCTAATAGAGCCAAAATGCACTTTTTAGGTCATATAGGACCTAACTGGGCCAATTTGTACTTCGTTGGTCCTATTGGAGCCCAAATAGACAAGTTTGATCCTAATAGAGCCCCAATGGACTTGTTTGATCCTAATAGAGCCCATATGAACTTGTTAGGTCATAAAGGACCTAACTGGGACAATTTGTACTTCTTTGTTCCTAATGGAGCCCAAATGGACCTGTTTGATCCTAATAGAGCCCAAATGGACCTGTTAGGTCATAAAGGACCTAACTGTACCAATTTGTACTTCATTGGTCCTATTGGAGCCCAAATGGACTTGTTTGATCCTATTAGAGCCCAAATGGACATTTTAGGTCATATAGGACCTAATTGGGCCAATTTGTACTTCTTTGGTCTCAATGGAGCCCAAATGGACTTGTTTGACCCTAATAGAGCCCAAATGGGCTTGTTTTATCCTAATAGAGCCAAAATGCAATTTTTAGGTCATATAGGACCTAACTGGGCCAATTTGTACTTCGTTGGTCCTATTGGAGCCCAAATGGACTTGTTTGATCCCAATAGAGCCCCAATGGACTTGTTTGTTCCTAATAGAGCCCAAATGGACTTGTTAGGTCATAAAGGACCTAACTGTGCCAATTTGTACTTCTTTGGTCCTATTGGAGCCCAAATGGACTTGTTTGATCCTAATAGAGTCAAAATGCACTTTTTAGGTCATATAGGACCTAACTGGGACAATTTGTACTTCTTTGGTCCTATTCGAGCCCAAACGGACTTGTTTGATCCTAATAGAGCCCAAATGGACTTTTTATGTCATATTGGACCTATCTGGGCCAATTTGTACTTCTTTGGTCCTATTGAAACCCAAATGGACTTGTTTGATCCTAATTGAGCCAAAATGCACTTTTTAGGTCATATAGGACCTAACTGGGCCAATTTGTAATTCTTTGGTCCTATTGGATCCCAAATGGACTTGTTTGATCCTAATAGAGCCCAAATGGACTTTTTTGGTCATATAGGACCTAACTGGGCCAATTTGTACTTCTTTGGTCCTAATGGAGCCGAAATGGACTTGTTTGACCCTATTATAGCCCAAATGGACTTGTTTGATCCTAATAGAGCCCAAATGGACTTGTTAGGTCATAATGGACCTAACTGGGCCAATTTGTACTTCTTTGGTCCTAATGATGCCCAAATGGACTTGTTTGATCCTAATAGAGCCAAAATGCACTTTTTAGGTCATATAGGGCCTAACTGTGCCAATTTGTACTTCTTTGGATCAATTGGAGCCCAAATGGACTAGTTTGATCCTAATAGAGCCAAAATGCACTTTTTAGGTCATATAGGACCTAACTGGGTCAATTTGTACTTCTTTGGTCCTATTGGAGCCCAAATGGACTGGTTTGATCCTAATAGATCCCAAATGGACTTTTTATGTCATATACCACCTATCTGGGCCAATTTGTACTTCTTAGGTCCTATTGGAGCCCAAATGGACTTGTTCGATCCTAATAGAGCCCAAATGGACATTTTATGTCATATAGGACCTATCTGGGCCAATTTGTACTTCTTTGGTCCTATTGGAGCCCAAATGGACTTGTTTGATCCTAATAGAGCCAAAATGCACTTGTTAGGTCATATAGGACCTAACTGGGCCAATTTGTACTTCTTTTGTCCTAATGGAGCCCAAATGGACTTGTTTGATCCTAATAGAGCCCAAATGGACTTTTAAAGTCATAAAGAACCTAACTGTGCCAATTTGTACTTCTTTGGTCCTATTGAAACCCAAATGGACTTGTTTGATCCTAATTGAGCCAAAATGCACTTTTTAGGTCATATAGGACCTAACTGGGCCAATTTGTACTTCTTTGGTCCTATTGGAGCCCAAATGGACTTGTTTGATCCTAATAGAGCCCAAATGGACTTTTTTGGTCATATAGGACCTAACTGGGCCAATTTGTACTTCTTTGGTCCTAATGGAGCCCAAATGGACTTGTTTGATCCTAATAGAGCCCAAATGGACTTGTTTGATCCTATTAGAGCCCAAATGGACTTGTTAGGTCATAATGGACCTAACTGGGCCAATTTGTACTTCTTTGGTCCTAATGGAGCCCAAATGGACTTGTTTGACCCTAATAGAGCCCAAATGGACTTGTTAGGTCATATAGGACCTATCTGGGTCAATTTGTACTTCTTTGATCCTATTGGAGCCCAAATGGACTTGTTTGATCCTAATAGAGCCAAAATGCACTTGTTAGGTCATAAAGGACCTTACTGGGCCAAATTGTACTTCTTTGATCATAATAGAGCCCAAACGGACTTGTTTGATCCTAATAGAGCCCAAATGGACTTTTTAGGTCATAAAAGAGCTAATTGTGCCAATTTGTACTTCTTTGGTCCTATTTGAGCCCAAATAGACTTGTTTGATCCTAATAGAGCCCAAATGCACTTTTTAGGTCATATAGGACCTAAGTGGGCCAATTTGTACTTCTTTGGTCCTAATGGAGGCCAAATGTACTAGTTTGATCCTAATAGAGCCCCAATGGACTTGTTTGATCCTAATAGAGCTAAAATGCACTTGTTAGGTCATAAAGGACCTAACTGGGCCAATTTGTACTTCTTTGGTCCTATTGGAGCCCAAATGGACTTATTTGATCCTAATAGAGCCCAAATGCACTTTTTAGGTCATATAGGACCTAACTGGGCCAATTTGAACTTCTCTGATCCTATTGGAGCCCACACGGGCTTGTTTGATCCTAACAGAGCCAAAATGCACTTGTTAGGTCATATAGGACCTAACTGGGCCAATTTGTACTTCTTTGGTCCTAATGGAGCCCAAATGGACTTGTTTGACCCTAATAGAGCCCAAATGGACTTGTTAGCTCATATAGGACCTAACTGGGCCAATTTGTAATTCTTTGATCCTATTGGAGCCCAAATGGACTTGTTCGATCCTAATAGAGCCCAAATGGACTTTTTAGGTCATATAGGACCTAACTGGGCCAATTTGTACTTCTTTGGTCCTATTGGAGCCCAAATGGACTTGTTTGATCCTAATAGAGCCCAAATGGTCTTTTTTGGTCATATAGGACCTAACTAGGCCAATTTGTACTTCTTTGGTCCTAATGGATCCCAAATGGACTTGTTTGACCCTAATAGAGCCCAAATGGACTTGTTTGATCCTAATAGAGCCCAAATGGACTTGTTAGGTCATAATGGACCTAACTGGGCCAATTTGTACTTCTTTGGTCCTAATGGAGCCCAAATGGACTTGTTTGACCCTAATAGAGCCCAAATGGACTTGTTAGGTCATATAGGACCTATCTGGGTCAATTTGTAATTCTTTGATCTTATTGGAGCCCAAATGGACTTGTTTGATCCTAAAAGAGCCAAAATGCACTTGTTAGGTCATATAGGACCTAACTGGGCCAATTTGTACTTCTTTGGTCCTAATAGAACCCAAATGGACTTGTTTGATCCTAATAGAGCCCAAATGGACTTTTTAGGTCATAAAAGACCTAATTGTGCCAATTTGTACTTCTTTGGTCCTATTGGAGCCCAAAGGGACTTGTTTGATCCTAATAGAGCCCAAATGCACTTTTTAGGTCATATAGGACCTAAGTGGACCAATTTGTACTTCTTTGGTCCTAATGGAGGCCAAATGTACTTGTTTGATCCTAATAGAGCCCCAATGGACTTGTTTGATCCGAATAGAGCCAAAATGCACTTGTTAGGTCATAAAGGACCTAACTGGGCCAATTTGTACTTCTTTGGTCCTATTGGAGCCCAAATGGACTTGTTTGATCCTATTAGAGCCAAAATGCACTTTTTAGGTCATATAGGACCTAACTGTCCAATTTATACTTCTTTGGTCGTATTGGAGCCCAAATGGACTTGTTTGATCCTAATAGAGCCCAACTGGACATTTTAGGTCATATAGGACCTAACTGGGCCAATTTGTACTTCTTTGGTCTCAATGGAGCCCAAATGGACTTGTTTGACCCTAATAGAGCCCAAATGGGCTTGTTTGATCCTAATAGAGCCAAAATGCACTTTTTAGGTCATATAGGACCTAATCAGCCAATTTGTACTTCTGGTCCTATTGGAGCCCAAATGGACTTGTTTGATCCCAATAGAGCCCCAATGGACTTGTTTGTTCCTAATAGAGCCCAAATGGACTTGTTAGGTCATAAAGGACCTAACTGTGCCAATTTGTACTTCTTTGGTCCTATTGGAGCCCAAATGGACTTGTTTGATCCTAATAGAGTCAAAATGCACTTTTTAGGTCATATAGGACCTAACTGGGTCAATTTGTACTTCTTTGGTCCTATTCGAGCCCAAACGGACTTGTTTGATCCTAATAGAGCCCAAATGGACTTTTTATGTCATATTGGACCTATCTGGGCCAATTTGTACTTCTTTGGTCCTATTGAAACCCAAATGGACTTGTTTGATCCTAATTGAGCCAAAATGCACTTTTTAGGTCATATAGGACCTAACTGGGCCAATTTGTAATTCTTTGGTCCTATTGGATCCCAAATGGACTTGTTTGATCCTAATAGAGCCCAAATGGACTTTTTTGGTCATATAGGACCTAACTGGGCCAATTTGTACTTCTTTGGTCCTAATGGAGCCGAAATGGACTTGTTTGACCCTATTATAGCAAATGGACTTGTTTGATCCTAATAGAGCCCAAATGGACTTGTTAGGTCATAATGGCTAATGGGAATTTGTTTCTTGTCTAATGATGCCCAAATGGACTTGTTTGATCCTAATAGAGCCAAAATGCACTTTTTAGGTCATATAGGGCCTAACTGTGCCAATTTGTACTTCTTTGGTCCAATTGGAGCCCAAATGCACTAGTTTGATCCTAATAGAGCCAGAATGCACTTTTTAGGTCATATAGGACCTAATGGGTCAATTTGTACTTCTTTGGTCCTATTGAGCCCAAATGGTGTTTGATCCTAATAGATCCCAAATGGACTTTTTGTCATATACTATCTGGGCCAATTTGTTTTTGGTCTATTGGGCCCATGGCTTGTTATCCTATAGGCCCAAATGGACATTTTATGTCATATAGGACCTATCTGGGCCAATTTGTACTTCTTTGGTCCTATTGGAGCCCAAATGGACTTGTTTGATCCTAATAGAGCCAAAATGCACTTGTTAGGTCATATAGGACCTAACTGGGCCAATTTGTACTTCTTTTGTCCTAATGGAGCCCAAATGGACTTGTTTGATCCTAATAGAGCCCAAATGGACTTTTTTGGTCATATAGGACCTAACTGGGCCAATTTGTACTTCTTTGGTCCTAATGGAGCCCAAATGGACTTGTTTGATCCTAATAGAGCCCAAATGGACTTGTTTGATCCTATTAGAGCCCAAATGGACTTGTTAGGTCATAATGGACCTAACTGGGCCAATTTGTACTTCTTTGGTCCTAATGGAGCCCAAATGGACTTGTTTGACCCTAATAGAGCCCAAATGGACTTGTTAGGTCATATAGGACCTATCTGGGTCAATTTGTACTTCTTTGATCCTATTGGAGCCCAAATGGACTTGTTTGATCCTAATAGAGCCAAAATGCACTTGTTAGGTCATAAAGGACCTTACTGGGCCAAATTGTACTTCTTTGATCATAATAGAGCCCAAACGGACTTGTTTGATCCTAATAGAGCCCAAATGGACTTTTTAGGTCATAAAAGAGCTAATTGTGCCAATTTGTACTTCTTTGGTCCTATTTGAGCCCAAATAGACTTGTTTGATCCTAATAGAGCCCAAATGCACTTTTTAGGTCATATAGGACCTAAGTGGGCCAATTTGTACTTCTTTGGTCCTAATGGAGGCCAAATGTACTAGTTTGATCCTAATAGAGCCCCAATGGACTTGTTTGATCCAAATAGAGCTAAAATGCACTTGTTAGGTCATAAAGGACCTAACTGGGCCAATTTGTACTTCTTTGGTCCTATTGGAGCCCAAATGGACTTATTTGATCCTAATAGAGCCCAAATGCACTTTTTAGGTCATATAGGACCTAACTGGGCCAATTTGAACTTCTATGATCCTATTGGAGCCCACACGGGCTTGTTTGATCCTAACAGAGCCAAAATGCACTTGTTAGGTCATATAGGACCTAACTGGGCCAATTTGTACTTCTTTGGTCCTAATGGAGCCCAAATGGACTTGTTTGACCCTAATAGAGCCCAAATGGACTTGTTAGCTCATATAGGACCTAACTGGGCCAATTTGTAATTCTTTGATCCTATTGGAGCCCAAATGGACTTGTTCGATCCTAATAGAGCCCAAATGGACTTTTTAGGTCATATAGGACCTAACTGGGCCAATTTGTACTTCTTTGGTCCTATTGGAGCCCAAATGGACTTGTTTGATCCTAATAGAGCCCAAATGGTCTTTTTTGGTCATATAGGACCTAACTAGGCCAATTTGTACTTCTTTGGTCCTAATGGATCCCAAATGGACTTGTTTGACCCTAATAGGCCAAATGGACTTGTTTGATCCTAATGGGCCCAATGGACTTTTTAGGTCATAATGGACCTAACTGGGCCAATTTGTACTTCTTTGGTCCTAATGGAGCCCAAATGGACTTGTTTGACCCTAATAGAGCCCAAATGGACTTGTTAGGTCATATAGGACCTATCTGGGTCAATTTGTAATTCTTTGATCTTATTGGAGCCCAAATGGACTTGTTTGATCCTAAAAGAGCCAAAATGCACTTGTTAGGTCATATAGGACCTTACTGGGCCAATTTGTACTTCTTTGGTCCTAATAGAACCCAAATGGACTTGTTTGATCCTAATAGAGCCCAAATGGACTTTTTAGGTCATAAAAGACCTAATTGTGCCAATTTGTACTTCTTTGGTCCTATTGGAGCCCAAAGGGACTTGTTTGATCCTAATAGAGCCCAAATGCACTTTTTAGGTCATATAGGACCTAAGTGGACCAATTTGTACTTCTTTGGTCCTAATGGAGGCCAAATGTACTTGTTTGATCCTAATAGAGCCCCAATGGACTTGTTTGATCCGAATAGAGCCAAAATGCAATTGTTAGGTCATAAAGGACCTAACTGGGCCAATTTGTACTTCTTTGGTCCTATTGGAGCCCAAATGGACTTGTTTGATCCTATTAGAGCCAAAATGCACTTTTTAGGTCATATAGGACCTAACTGTCCAATTTATACTTCTTTGGTCGTATTGGAGCCCAAATGGACTTGTTTGATCCTAATAGAGCCCAACTGGACATTTTAGGTCATATAGGACCTAACTGGGCCAATTTGTACATCTTAGGTCCTAATGGAGCCCAAATGGACTTGTTTGATCCTAATAGAGCCCAAATGGACTTTTTAGGTCTTATAGGACCTAACTGGGCTAATTTGTACTTCTTTGGTCCAATTGGAGCCCAAAAGGACTTGTTTGATCCTAACAGAGCCAAAATGCACTTTTTAGGTCATATAGGACCTAACTGGGCCAATTTGTACTTCTTTGGTCCTATTGGAGCCCAAATTGGCTTGTTTGACCCTAATAGAGCCCAAACGGATTTTTTAGGTCATATAGGACCTAACTGGGCCAATTTGTACTTCTTTGGTCCTAATGGAGCCCAAATGGACTTGTTTGATCCTAATAGAGCCCAAATGGACTTTTTAGGTCATATAGGACCTACCTGGGCCAATTTGTACTTCTTTGGTCCAATTGGAACCCAAATGGACTTGTTTGATCCTGATAGAGCCAAAATGCACTTGTTAGGTCATATAGGACCTAACTGGGCCAAATTGTACTTCTTTGATCATAATAGAGCCCAAATGGACTTGTTTGATCCTAATAGAGCCCAAATGGACTTTTTAGGTCATAAAAGAGCTAATTGTGCCAATTTGTACTTCTTTGGTCCTATTGGAGCCCAAATGGACTTGTTTGATCCTAATAGAGCCCAAATGCAGTTTTTAGGTCATATAGGACCTAAGTGGGCCAATTTGTACTTCTTTGGTCCTAATGGAGGCCAAATGTACTAGTTTGATCCTAATAGAGCCCCAATGGACTTGTTTGATCCTAATAGAGCTAAAATGCACTTGTTAGGTCATAAAGGACCTAACTGGGCCAATTTGTACTTCTTTGGTCCTATTGGAGCCCAAATGGACTTGTTTGACCCTAATAGAGCCCAAATGGACTTGTTAGGTCATATAGGACCTATCTGGGTCAATTTGTACTTCTTTGATCCTATTGGAGCCCAAATGGACTTGTTTGATCCTAAAAGAGCCAAAATGCACTTGTTAGGTCATATAGGACCTAACTGGGCCAATTTGTACTTCTTTGGTCCTAATAGAGCCCAAATGGACTTGTTTGATCCTAATAGAGCCCAAATGGACTTTTTAGGTCATAAAAGACCTAATTGTGCCAATTTGTACTTCTTTGGTCCTATTGGAGCCCAAAGGGACTTGTTTGATCCTAATAGAGCCCAAATGCACTTTTTAGGTCATATAGGACCTAAGTGGGCCAATTTGTACTTCTTTGGTCCTAATGGAGGCCAAATGTACTAGTTTGATCCTAATAGAGCCCCAATGGACTTGTTTGATCCGAATAGAGCCAAAATGCACTTGTTAGATCATAAAGGACCTAACTGGGCCAATTTGTACTTCTTTGGTCCTATTGAAGCCCAAATGGACTTGTTTGATCCTATTAAAGCCAAAATGCACTTTTTAGGTCATATAGGACCTAACTGGGCCAATTTATACTTCTTTGGTCCTATTGGAGCCCAAATGGACTTGTTTGATCCTATTAGAGCCAAAATGCACTTTTTAGGTCATATAGGACCTAACTGGGCCAATTTATACTTCTTTGGTCGTATTGGAGCCCAAATGGACTTCTTTGATCCTAATATAGCCCAACTGGACATTTTAGGTCATATAGGACCTAACTGGGCCAATTTGTACATCTTAGGTCCTAATGGAGCACTAGGCCAATTTGTACTTCTTTGGTCCTATTGGAGCCCAAATGGACTTGTTTGATCCTAATAGAGCCCAACTGGACATTTTTGGTCATATATGACCTATCTGGGCCAATTTGTACTTCTTTGGTCCTATTGGAGCCCAAATGGACTTGTTTGATCCTAATAGAGCCCATATGGACTTGTTAGGTCATAAAGGACCTAACTGGGCCAATTTGTACTTCTTTGGTCCTGTTGGAGCCCAAATGGACCTGTTTGATCCTAATAGAGCCCAAATGGATGTTTTTGGTCATAAAGGACCTAACTGGGCCAATTTGTACTTCTTTGGTCCTATTGGAGCCCAAATGGAGTTGTTTGATCCTAATAGAGCCAAAATGCACTTTTTAGGTCATATAGGACCTAACTGGGCAAATTTGTACTTCTTTGGTCCTATTGGAGCCCAAATGGACATGTTTCATCCTAATAGAGCACAAATGGACTTTTTTGGTCAAATAGGACCTAACTGGGCCAATTTGTACATCTTTGAACCTATTGGAGCCCTAATGGACTTGTTTGATCCTAATAGAGCCCAAATGGACTTTTTAGGTCATATAGGACCTAACTGGGCCAATTTGTACTTCTTTGGTCATATTGGAGCCCAAATGGACTTGTATGATCCTAATAGAGCCCAACTGCACATTTTTGGTCATATAAGACCTAACTGGGCCAATTTGTACTTCTTTTGTCTATTGGAGCCCAAATGGACTTGTTTGATCCTAATAGAGCCAAAATGCTCTTTTTAGGTCATATAGGACCTAACTGGGCCAATTTGTACTTCTTTGGTCCTATTGGAGACCAAATGGACTTGTTTGATCCTAATAGAGCCCAAATGGACTTGTTAGGTCATAAAGGACCTAACTGGGCCAATTTGTACTTCTTTGGTCCTATTAGAGCCCAAATGGACTTGTTTGATCCTAATAGAGCCCAAATGGACTTTTAGG
>JAUPTC010000904.1:0-33000 GCA_030762895.1 Sophora flavescens | reverse complement strand
CTCCTCATTAGTATGTGAATAAATTGTGTAAATTATGGGGGGTTACACTTTTAATTTGAGAAGCAAGTGTAACCACCACATAATGAGTGAGGGAAAGTCATCCGAGGGGGATTGTATTTACTAGGCCAATAATGTGGGTGTTTAAGTTGGTGGCTGAGTTGAATGTCTTGGTGGCTACATTAAGATGAGTTTTAGGCTAATTAACTCATTTTATGGTGGCTAAATTAAGTGGGAATTAGTGAGTGTTTTAATGTCATGAATAGGTGAGTTAAGCGGGGGGTTTTGGGAATCTTTTGGAAGACAAAGTGTGAACAAAAGAAATCAGCCCACTTCTATATGTATATGACGCCTATTACATGAATAACAACTTTGGATGTTGAATTTTGGATTGAATCCATTTTGTGAGATTATTGTCTCCTTGGTTCTTGGTTGAGCCAAACTAGTTATTATCAAGAATCCAAGATTCTTGTGGCGAACCTCATAGGCTTATCAAACTACATGTTTGTGGTACCATCCCTTTTCTTATCTTCTTCCATTTTGTTTCTTTCTTCTTCTTATTTTGGTTCCAAAATTGGTTTCATATTAACTTGTTAAGAATTCAACCAAAAAGATCATCAACAAGGCAACCTCACCATTTGGTTGTCATTAGTGTCTTTGACTGTTATTATATTATATGCTATGTATTCCTTTTCCACTTTTGATGATAGAAATGTTTCTTATCCCCTATATATTTTCTAGTATGTTGTACTTTATTTCTTATGTGATCGTGCGAGAAGTGTAACACCCCGATTTTTCTGCTATGATATAATCTGTGATTATGTGGATAATGGAGTGTTTATTAATATTATAATCAATGAAGAATTATTTTAATAAACCAAATTTCATTCTCATGAATTATTTTATTTTAGTGAAGTGTAGTTAAATTTTTTGTAGAAAATTTCAGACGTTTCAGTCCGAATTTTTCACTCATAAGAAAACTCTATCGACCCGAAAAACAATTTTCTTTACGCAAAATAACATTTTAATTTTTATAACTCCATTTTAACTAATTCCATGATTTTAGAAATTATTTCTTTTGATATGAAATTTTCGGGAGGAAAATTAACGAGATAAAATTTGATCGGTTTTTACGATCAAGAAATTAATGGAACCGGATGAGCAACATTTATAAAAATTATTTTTGGTACAGTTTTGATGTGATTTTGAATAGTGTTGCATTTAAATCACACCATCATAACCTTACATCAAATTATTACATTCAATTTACAAGAAACCCATAAAATATTTAAAAATAAAGAGAGTTTTATTTAAATAATTTTTGGTGCATAATTTTAGAGTCATGATGTGAAGAATAGACTTGAGATTGATGTTCATAGTGTCTTTATTTATGGTCATTCATCATTTTATTACACGTTGCAAAAAAAAGCCAATTTTTTTCCTATTTAAAAATTTGGCTTCATTTAATTTTAAATTGAAAGAACAAAAATTTTTAAAATCCCACTCTTCCTTCTTGCCCAAGTAGTGTCCCCCTCCCCTCATTTCTCTATAAATACCTCTTCTATTCTCCTTTCATCACTTTCTCCATTTCCTCTCCAAATCAATCACTCACACACTCAATTGATAACCGAACTCATACCAAAATTTTGACCCCTCTTATGTTCTGAAACTCGGAAAACGTTCTACATGAAAGTAGTTCCTATTCCTCTCCTCTTTCCAACGAAGTAATGATCATCAAAAACTGATAAGTATACTAGGAGATATGACCAGAACACGGAAATAGTTCAAAATCCTCAGCATCACACAAGAACAGCAGAAAGAAGGCCCTTTTCACCCTGTTATGTTCCGAATCAAGCAAAACCTTCAACAACAAAGTTGTGCCTGTATTTTTAACTTTCCAACAAACCCATTTTTATAATTTTTGGATGAGTAGAGCGTGATATACACTCAAAATACCACTACATCCTCAAAGCTGTCAACCTTTTTAAGCTTCTTGTGGATCATTTCTCTTCATTCTTCATCATCTAAGGGTATAACTTTCATCTCTTGCTCTTTATTTCCTCAGAATTCTCTTTTTCATCAACATGCATGCCACTTTTCTTATTTTGCATGTTTATAGTTTTAACTAAAAATTTTAAGAAAAATCTTTAGAAAGTCTTTTTTCAGCATGGAACTAATTTTCATACACTTATATTCATCTCTACTAACATATTAAGCACTTACATGTCACAAAAGAATTTTTCAAATGTCCGAAAAACCCTATGTAGTGCAAAAGTAGATGTTTTTGTTAAATTCTCACATACTGACTTAAAGATCCTCTCACAACTCTTTGTTTGAATCATTATTTGATAATAATAGCTACTGTTTTTGGTTGATATATGTTTGCATATATGTTTTTGAGGGTTTAGGACCCTTGCATGTTCGCTTTTATGGCTTGAGGATGTTGCTAGAGTGAAGAAAATGACTTGGTGTAAGATGTAATTCCACTACAAAGATGATATACGTTTATTCGTAAGCCCATAACTTTTTATACAAAACGTGTTTCCAACTAAATGTATATTTGGAAAGAACGACTGGGGCTTTAATTTGATATATAATAGTTAATTATTTGGATAAGGTTTACTAGTCAAAACACCTCAAAAGTATAACTAAATTCTATCTCATGAAAATATGTACATAGCTGGTTGCATGGTGATTTTAAATATGATTTTGAAAGTTAAAAATTGTTATAAAGTTTTCTGGCTTAATAATAAAGTATAAATAAAAGTTTGGTTGAAGATTTGAGATTACATGTGTATATAAAGAGCAATTTCATAAATTTGCATGTTGGTGGACTCTGGATTTCTAAAAATCGTGTACAATCGTGAGGCGGTGTGTTATTTTAACTAAATTAATGCCTTCGAATTTTGACATGATACCAACTGCAATGTGTTTATATGTGAATTGGGTACCTTCAATAAATTTTCAAAATTTTAAAGGTCATTTGAGTGATCATTCATAATTTAAACCCACTCGTTGTTTTGAAAATACTTTATAATAGAGTTCATCATGATTTTTGAGTGAAAAACATGATTTTCAAAATAATATCTTTTAACATGAATCAAGCAAATCAACTATAAATAAGTGTCAATTTAAAAATATAAAGATATGGATTAAAGTATATATATATATATATATATATATATATATATATATATATATATATATACACATACATACATACATACATAAAAGTAAGTCTTGGATCAAATGTAATCTAAGAATTTTTAAAAGACTGACATCTCTAGCATCATTTTTCTAACCATGGCCAAAATTTATACATGGAAAATAAGGTGACTTTGTTGTTTTAATTTAAGTCATTCGCTTAATTTTAGACTTGCAAAGACGCAGGGCAAAGAAAGTTCGTTCGGCAGTACTTAAAAACAAAGACTCTTATTACCCGTCGAATCGTAAGGGGAGAAAGCATGAGGGATATTTAAATTATGATAACTATATGCTTATGTCTTTGATTTTATGTGGTTGCCGAGTGATCGCTGATGTGGTCGCTTTAGTGAAAATCTGGGAATTTTCTGACTCTTGATGATATGTTGGATTGATTTACTTGTTTGTATGATTAATGATGAATTATAAATGTGCATTTCATTGACTATGTTATAATTGTTATAGTCGTTTGGTTGTTGCGCGTATTTTGAAATCCTTGATGGAATAAAGTCAAATATTTTCAAAGGGTCTTTCTTCAGAAAACACACCGTCTAAAAAGGTTTTCTCTCATACAAAACTTTTGATCATAAAAAGGTGGTTTCCTTCGACTTAAAATCACTTCATCATTTTTCTAAAAACAAAGATCTTATTCTTCCTCGGGAGCACTTTAAAACAAGTGAAACTTTTATAAATGAAACCAATACTTTCATGGTTCTATTCAAGGCTTATTAAGGCTTTTAATCCTTATAGTCATTGGGCACGACTAAGTCCGGCTTCTCAAACTTCAATCAACAAGAACATATTCACAACAATGATAATATCACAGCTTAATGACACCATCACATATATAATTCACAACACTTTAAGCAAGTAATGTTCAACTGCAAGTAATAACCACAATAGTTCAAGTAAACAAGTATTCAAGTATTGGCTCAATATCACAATAATATACACAACACTCAATTACACACATACACACATGCATATAGTCATTGAATATCCCTAGGCAAACTCCCCTTACCTTTTGAAGACAAATAAAGGATCCTCATCTAATGCTCACGTTAGTCCAAGAGTGTAACTATCTACCCATCAAGCAAGCATACCCGTGTCAAACGCCTTAGAGATGGAATCCAACAACGCTGAACAACCAGAAATCAAGAAATCAATTACACATGATCAAACACACATTCTAATTCTGATCTAAACACTTAATCTTATTACCAAACAAGGCCATTTTCAAAGAAAATCATGTTCGCTTAAGCTTCACAATACCCTTTGGGGAAACCTTGTTTTGATTAAAGGATCATGAAGAAATGAACTTAGAATCATCAACTAAAAGTCCTAATTGCACTAAATCATAGTAAATTTTCACAAAACCTAACCAATTTCCAACAAGTCAGGTCGTGGATTTAGGGTTCATAAATCAATTGGGAAAACCAATATAACTAAAGAATGATAAAAATTATTTAGGGGAAATACTAATTCATTGTCCCACTTTCATAAAACGAGGTTTAATTTCAAGATTAAAAATCTAAAATCAAAGGGTTGGGGTAAGGGTTTCCAAAATCAGATTTGGGGATTTTACAAGTTAGAAGAGAATAAGGGGTAAACATTTACCCAAGTTGGAAGAGGGGAAAGGAAAACATAGCAACCGTGGTGGTTTGAACGACGCTTGAGGTGGTCTGAGAGGCGAGTTCAATGTGATACCCTAAACCCAGATCACATGGTTACCCAATCAAGGAAAATTTCTCGAATTTAAAATGTCAAGTTACTTTGAAGATATTTTCCGACGAATGAGTACACTAAAAACGGTAGTTATTTTTTTTTGAAAGGATGAAACAAGATAAAGGTGATGAACGCTTAGGAACATGAATTGAAGACAATACATATTCATAACATGTCCCAAATGAGAGCCAAGTTCAAGTACATAAGTTGCGGCCTTATCAATGGTCATTGCAACAAATATACCCTAGAAGACACAACTTAAAAGAGAAGTAAGTAAAGACACGGGGAAAGAGGGGTCCGGAACCAAATCTAAAAGGTAACTCTAGAAAGTCAAGACTTAAGACTATCCATAAAATGCTCCAGTGGTTAACGGCTACTGGCTACAGCGTGGTCTCCTACAAATGCTCCCATGAGACGAGACATCGGTAATGGATCTATGACGCGCTACCCTCATCTACGGAATCGCTCGCCGGCCGCCATGATCCATAACGTGATACCCGCATCATCCTCCTCTATGACCTCAAAAGAAGTCCTCCTCGTGGTCCTCCCTGATCCACCCCAGGTCCTCCTCCATCGCTGTCGCCGTTCAACGCCTGGGAGAGTGGTGGCTCATGTAGAATTGCTAGCTCACAAAGGCGTGAAGGTAATACCAGTCTGGAGGCGAGCTACCTCATAGTCTCCATGGTATAGCTCCTACGGATTGTCTCCGTCGCATTTAAATCGATTACGGTGATGGCTCCGGTACGTGCGAATGTCGCCCGGGATGTATCCCGCGTCCCCATTCTTGGGGCCGCGAAGACTTCGGGCCGACATTGTCGGCACAAGTGGGACATTGGGAATCCATCTAAACTCATATATACATACGACGTATAGCAAAAAGGAAGAGAAATAACAAGTAGAAATGAAAGAGTGAGATAACGACAATCTAGACATATATCGCGACAAACAACCATATGCATGATACATACAACACTTGGCATATCAACATTTTAAACATTATTCATAGGTAAATGATAAGTATTATTTCAAAGGTCTCATACACGAATCAATCAATTTTATAAAGATAATGCATGACACTTCAATCATCGTGCTCTAAACTTAATCTCTACTTAGATACCATCACCGCTTTTATCATTAAGAAAGAAAAGAGTTTATCGTGCTCGTGATGCCGCATTGGCAAGTTGTCTCCATCACCTCATGCACCCGAATAAACATCATCATCGACCCCCTTATAACGCCATTCGATGTATACATCATCATCACCACATCTTAAGCGGTATTTGCAACTCGAGCACGTCCTGGCTATGGAAATGCATATGCATAAAGACTTTCATTATCGAGAATTTTCTTTGTGTTCACTCTTTTTCGGTTGTCGAAGCTCAAATCTAACGACTATTCACAATTTTCATTACTTGAAAATCAATAACACTTCCGGACGCGCAAACTGAAAGTGCTCAATCACAACACCGTAAGATCACGCCGCACCCAAGGTTGTGGTCGTAGAAACAATTATAATTTTATCCATGTTTTATTTCCACATGATTGACTTCTAACCCATAACAAAGAAAAATTAGGACACACAAATTCTCAATCCTGAAGATTAGGTCTCCTAGCCCATAATATCACGATTAGGACCCTTGGTCCATAATTCTGACACTGATCCCGTATCGCGTGCTTAAACTCGAATGCTAGGAGGCGACTGCTCAAGTAACCAGAGACTCCCCTCACATGTGCTTACTTTTCGAATTGAAAATTAAAACCAAAACAAAATCTTGGGTCCAAGTAACCTAATGTTTATAAATCATTTAGGAGAAAATCTTTATTTTACAAATTCTTTTATAAAACACAAGGAAATTCATTTGCTTTCGTAAATCCTCACTGGTTCAGTTTCAACATTTTCAGCCGGTTTTTCCTTCATTAAACACATAGTTCAAAAAGATTTTCCTCAGACAAACTTTGATCATAAAAAGGTAGTTTCATTAACTTAAAAACACTTTAACGCTTTTTCAAAACAAGAATCTCATTCTTGAAGTAGGCTTTTAAATAAGGAATTGTTATAAATGGAATCAATAAGCTAAAAGTTCTATTACGTGCTTATTAAGGCTTTTAAACCTTATAATCATTGGGCACAACATCAAGTCCCGTTTCAAACTTCAATCAACAGTAATATATTCTCAACAACAATATCACGCTTAACTACGCTTCACGCATATATACAACTCGCAATACTTTTAAGGCAAGTAATAATCAACTTCAAGTAATCACAATAGTTCAAGTAAAACAAGTCCTTCAAGTATTTTCTCCACATCATAATAATATTAAAATCACTCAAGTAACACATATACACATGCATATAAACTATCATCCCTAGGCAATCCCCTCTATCTTCATGAGGATTTGTATCAGTATACCACAACGCCCTTGGATTCCTCCAAATAATGAAAAGTCTAAGGTTGCGAGCACAAAATCACAAGTTAAAATCAAACAAGAACACTAAACCACAAGGTATAGGTTCGCCAAAACTAGTTCTTAGGGGTTAGAGATTCCCGAAATTATACAACTCATGGATTTATGATCTCATGGGAGTTCATAAACAAATTCCATCATTTGACAAAGTTGAATTAAAATCCCACTAAGTTATAAACTTAGGGCTTGTGGCCAAGGCAAGTAAAATAGGCCGCCATTCACTAAACTTTCCAATCTCTTTAGGTTTAGCATCTATATGCATTAAGGAGCTCAAACCATGATCATTTTGGAAAACTATGAACAAAGTATCCTAGGTCCATAACCATCTAGGTTTGGTATTCATAGGATTTATAGGCTAGAAATCTTTAAACTTTCCAATCTACTTAGACTTAGCATCCAAATATCTTATGGAGCTCAAGTCCATGATTATTTTGGAAAACAATGGAAACTTAAACATTCCAATCTCTTAGACTTAGCATCCAAATATCTTATGGAGCTCAAGTCCATGATCATCTTGGAAAAATGAAAGTAATTAACCTAGCTTTAATAACATAGAATAAACAAGTTAGAAATCCTTAAACTTTCCAATCCTTTAGACTTAGCATCCAAATATCTTGCGGAGCTCAAGTCCATGATCATTTTGAAATATAAAACTCAAACATCCCAAAGACCTAAACTCTAAGTTTCGCCATCATATGATGATAAGGAAAATATTCTTTGTTTAACAATATAACTCTCAAAGTTTAGAATCACAAGGTATTAAGAGTTATAAATCCATGATCATACTTGGGAAGTTGAAACATAGTATCCTAGACCTACTTATTCATATTTTCGCCATCATAGGAACAAGCTATCAAAACTTCCAAGATTTATGCGATTCAAGATCAAGCGGATAGAAACTCAAACACATGATCATATTCCAAAAGTTGAAACAAAAACCTCCTAGGTTTCAAATACAAGCATTCGGCCTTCATTGGAAGAGAGATGGGTAGAGATTTTGTTTACACAACCTCTTAGTATGTGAAAATATAAGTTAATACAAGACTATAGAAAGCCGCTTCAACTCAAAAGGAGTTTTCTACCATTTTAGAGAGATTTTAGGTTTAAAGCATATAAAACACACAAAGTAAACTAAGAAACAACATATGAAACTTGTAAAAAGATTCATGAGAGCATTACTCCTTAGTATAAGAAAGAACTTAATGAAGAACTCAAGTAGAAGTATAATAAAAACTAAATCTTTAAGAGCTTGAACTTTTAAAAAAAGAAAGAAGATGAAGGTTTAATGGAGTTTGAAGAAGGAAGATGATGAAGTGAAATGAAAGGGGTATATATATATAGGGGGAGAAGTCCACTACTCCGAGGGAAGTGAGTGGAGAAACACAGCAAACCGTGGTTTAATGCTCGATTTGGACGGAAGAAGGAGAGAAATAACTTTTGGATTAGAATAGTATTATAATTTCAAAAGTGTGATGATTATACTTTGGAGTGTGTCATAGCCTTCCATCATGTCTCTTACTTTATGTTTCCTAATCAGTCAATTTCTCTGCATCTTGCATTTCTCGATCGTAATTCTTCCGATGTTTTCGCCCCGAATAAGTATTATATTTTATTTTTGAACGAAAATTTTCAAACAAGCAAAGTTGAAGAAAACATAATAAAACACTAACTTCTCTCGCTCACTAGGTCAAAATTAGGTTGGGATAGTAAACTGCACTCCCTGTGAGTGAAAACGTTAATTCCGCTTTCCGCTTCAAATTTTCCTTTAAACCAAATTTTTATCGTGACTTCATATGACATAATAACACAAGAAAATGATTTTAGTTTAATTAAAATCATCCTCCGAGTTTAATCTAAAATAAAAACATTTAAATATGTATTTACTCGCTGCTGCATAACATAGGAAAATGGGGTGTTACACCGAACCACGCGTGAGATGAGTGGGAGCCGGATGTATGGTCCTCTCTTCTCTAGTGGCGTCCCGATAAGCCTCTCGGCTTATCTAGTTTTATGACTAGTATGACGGGGGTTTACGTGCAAATTATTCGAGTTCACTCGTTTTTGCCCAAATTTACCTCGCTTTGTTCCTAAGTTGGACTTGACCGTTTTTATGCCTTGTGTAGTTTTTAGCTTCTTGGATAGAATTACGCTGTGGTTGCTTGTGTTGTTTTCAGTCCATAAGTGAAGCTCTAAGAATTAAGGAGAGTTCAGGAAATAAAGAGATTGCTACTGAGATTCTCGCCTGGAGGAGTCTCGCCCCACGAGAGTTTGAAGACCCGGAAGACAGAGCCATCACGGCTAGCCGTGATTCACTCACGGGGCGTGAAAGGGAAGGTTCGTCGAGACGCCCTTCGCTGGCCGCGAGTGTTGAACCCGGAAGCACTGAGACTGAGACCATCACGACCAGCCGTGATGTATATCACGGCCGTGACCTAAAAGCCACACAAGTCGAGACCATCACGCCTAGCCGTGATGTGTATCACGGCTGACCCAAAATCCACACATGGTGTAGAACATCACTACTTGGCCGTGATTCACATCACGGCCGTGATATGGCGGCGCGAGACATCCTTCCCGCGAGTTTGAATTCCGTGAATGCCTGCAAACAACCGTACGCCTGGCCGTCATGGCCTACACGCCGTGAGGCTCCTTATAAATAGAGCAGCATCGTAATTAAAAGGAGGACTTTTTGGATCAGAACTGTTGGGAGATCTTTTGTAATCCTTATTCTCGGGCCGTCTCCTTCTTCTTTGATTCTTAGTCTTAGGATGATTTCCGATTGTACGTGAGTCGTTGTTACTGGATAGCGAGGAACTAATCCTCTTGTCTATGGATCGATGAAGCCACCCATGGCGGCATAGTATTCTATGTGATGTAACTCTCTCCTTAATTCAATTATTGTTTTCCAATTTTGATTTCATTGTGTTGTTATAGCTTGCGATCAACTGTTAAACGTGTATTAGGCCTAGCGGCGACGCGCTTAACTTGAATTGGAACATCGATCGAGTGTTGCACGAGTGAGTGGGGAGATCGATGCAACTCTTAGGGAACAGAAATTAGAATCGGGATAGGTTATGAGACCTAGTAAGTCTTAACTCAAATCATCGAATACTCCTTCTGAGTACGATAAGGGATATGGGAGAATTTAGGGGTCCCGCGACATTAAAATTGAACCTAGGAGGAGAAATTATCACTGGGTACTTGCGATGATTGGCGGGTGGATTCAAACCTTAGATGCTTTTAATTCCGATTTCATCACCATATCTTTGATTGATTCGACTTGATAATTGAATTATGATTCTAGTTTCTTTCCAACCACTTTCCTACTTAACCAACTTACTTGGATTATTAAATTAGTCGAATTGGTAACCCAATCTTGTGTTCGAATTTTGACTCTACCGTGTTTTATTACTTACACGACCTGGACACTTCTCCTGAGTCAACAAGTTTTTGCCGCTTCGATTGGCACAACTCAATTTTCCAATTTTTTGAATTCTACTGTTTGGTTGGTCGACTTTTAGTTTTATTTTCTTTTATTTAATTGCTATTATTTTTCCGCTTCTTTGATTCCACTTGGCCTTCCGGTTTTGTGGCGAGGTACCTCCTACAAGAGGACTTGCTATTTGATTCCGAGATCACCAGACCGAGCGCAATTAAGGAAAGAAGCCGTGAGCCGAAAAGAATTGAAGGAATTAAAAATAGAGTAGGGCATGGTGAAGAAAATCCTCCTCCTCCTCCTCCCTCGTTACAAGCCTCTCTCTTCGAGTATGATCTACCAAACTTGGAGTGATTGTGCTTCTTCTATCGGGAGGGGCAACTGAACATGCTCCTTCGTAGTGGAAGGATGTGTCACGCACCGATCCGTGAGAATCAATTGACAGAAGGCAAGCAAGACCCGTGATAGACACATCACTGGGCTCCTGAAGCCTCGTGATTTACAAGACAAGAGGAGTCTCACAGATGAGTTTCGCTTGCGATTTTCCCCTCTCTCTTAGGGATGTCGCCGCGATTAGGATGACCTTGGATAGAACATAGACGTAACTTGGGAGCAAATGGCACGTAAGTTCCTAACCAAATACCTTCCTCCTCGAGGCGCCCAAGCAAGAATAGCAACATCATTCAGAAGCACTGAGGATGAAACTTACAATGAAGCGTGGGAGAGGTACAACGGTTTATTGGAGAAGATGTCCTCTCGGGCCTTTTTTGACCCTGCTTCAAAGTCAGACTTTTTAATGGGTCAGGGACGCTTATCGTATGAATCGTGATGCCCAGCCGGCGCTTTTTTGTATATTTATCTACCGAGGATGGATGGGCATTTTGGAAAAGATGTCATATAATGATTACAACCGTGAAGTGGAAACCTCGAGTGGAGTCGTCTTCGACAATGGAAGCCATTTTAGAGCAAAATAGATTGTTGAAGACAGATCGCGACTGTCCGGAACAGAAATTAATGTGATACATGTGGGGATGCCTCCCGGTGACAATCGCAATGGGATCATGACACTCGGATTTGCCCACCGAACTTCTCTCAGAACATGTGGACTCATGCCACAACTTTATGACACTGCCCTGCAATAACTATCGCAGAAAAAAGATAATGACTACAATCGAATCGAATAGGGGTCATGAGGAGAACCATCCGGGCTTCGCGATGGAGAATGCTGGGTGGTCTAGCCGGGCAAAGAACCTCAACGTGTCCGAGGCCACACATAGGGATTCAGCAGCCAACACTCGGCAGGTCCTCCAGGACTAATCAAGTGCAAATAATGTGATAGCGGGAAGACAACCGTGGGAGTCGGCTTTTGAGAAAATGAGTACAGATAGGGAGAAATTGTCAATTAACACGAACACGCCATTGACAAGTTGGTGACTCATACAGTTCAGGAATTCTGAATCTTGAGACACAAATAGCACACCGCGAAGCAACTGAATGAGCCGTCTTCTGCACTCTCCTGTGACACTGAGAACAACCCTAAGATCCTAAAATGCCGTGACCACTAGGAAGCTGTGAGAGCACCGAATCTAACAGGGGCACCTAGTTCTCCTAAGTTGAGGTCTCGAACCCTCCACATGTTGAGGAAGAATAACCTGAGAAAGAAGAGGAGTTAGAAAGAGGTAAGGCACCTGAGCATGAGGAGGTTAAAGCTTAGATGAAGAGTCCGTGAAAGAAGTGGGTAGAGCCCAAGGACCTCCCGTCCTACATGAAGGTACCATACCTAAAGATTGAAGAAGCTCAACAGATAAATAGCTCAACAGATTCCTTGATGTCTTCCTCAAGCTTCAAATTAACATCCCATTTGGAAGCCCTGAACAAATGCCATCGTATGCCCTACCATGGGGGAGCTTCTCACCAAGAAGCTGAGAATTGGATGAGGAGACGATTGCTTTGACCGAGGAGTGTAGTGCATTCTTCATAGAAAACTCCTCCAAAGTTGAAGGATCCCTGCCTCCTTTTCGATACCGTACTATCGGGGAGATGAATATGGGAAGGCATTATGTGATCTTTAGGGGCAAGCATCAACTTGATGCCCTCTCCATGATGAAGAAGTTGGGAATTAAGGAAGCCAAGGATACACTGATGTCACCTAACCGGCCGACGCTTCCATCAAATACCCTACGGGTTGTCAAGACTTGTTAGCGAAGGTGGACAAATTCATATTTCCAGAGATTTTGTGGTGCTTGATATGGATGAAGACGCCGAGATCCCTCTCATATTGGGAGGTCTTTCTGGCCACTGGGCGTGCTTTGATTGATGTGCAACAGGGGAAGCTCACCCTCCGCGTGCAAGATGAGAATGTAGTCTTCAATGTCTTGAAGCAAATGAAGACCCTGGAGAGAGGTCTGGCGGTACCGGGTGGATTTGTGGATGGTATTGTCAAGGAAAAGACCACTAGAGGAGCCTCATGGTTCTGCACTTGCACAAGTGTTGGTAAACCCATGGTGATGATAGTGAGGAGAAGACCCTTGGGGACGAGGACTATCTTCAATGTTTGAAACATGATGGAAGCCTTACCAAGTTCCTCCCAAGGGATGAATATGCAAAGGAGAAGCTCAACAAGGAAGGCAATGAGGAAGATGGAAAGACACCTGAGCTGAACCCCAAATCACTTGAGGTATGCATTCTTGGGGAGGAGGACAACATCCTGATCATTAGCAATGCCCTGAAAAAGGATGAAAGGAGAAGCCATGAGAGTTCTTAGGAACACAAACCGCCTATCAGGTGGAAGATTTCGACCTAAAAGGTATAAGCCCTTCCCTATGCATGCATAAAATCTTGATGGAGGATGGTTATAAGCGCTGGTTCAACCACGAGACTAGCTAAACCCCATCATGAAAGAAGGTGAAGGAAGTATTAATGCTTTTTAGATGCCGGAATCATCTACCCAATCTCTGATAACAATCGTTAGTCCGATTCATGTGGTCCCAAAGAAGGGAGGAACAACCGTGGTGGTCAATGAAAACAATGAATTGATCCCAACAAGAACCATCATGGGGTGGAGAGCGGCATCGACTACATGTAAGATTAAATGAAGCAACAAGGAAGGATCACTTCCTCTCCCCCTTCATAGATCAAATGCTTGAGAGGTTAGCCTGACATGAGTACTACTGCTTTCTTGGATGGTTACTCCGCTTATAACTCCGGATTGCAGGATCCTCAAGACTAAGAGAAGACGATTTCACTGGTCCGTATGGAGTCTTTGCTCATGGGAGGATGCCCTTGGATTGTGCAACGCCCCCCCACTTTCTCCCAAGGTGCATGCTCTCTATTTTCTGACATGGTGGAGAGATGCATTGAGGTGTTCATGGATGACTTCTGCCTTTGGGACCTCCTATGACAACTGGCTCGAAGAACTTGACCTTGGTGCTTAAAAGGTGCCAAGAGACTAACCTTGTGCTCAACCGGGAGAAATGCCACTTCATTGTCAAGGAAGGTATAGTCTTTAGTGCACAAAAGTCTCCAACGGGGATTGAGGTTGATGGAGAAGATTGAGTTGATTGAGAAGTCGCCCCCACCAACCAATGTGGAAGCGGGGGTGAGGAGTTTTTTGGGGCATGCCGGTTCTACCGGAGATTCATCAAAGACTTCTCCAAAATCGCAAGGCCGCCATACTCTCTTGTGAAGGATGTATCCTTTGATTTTAATGATTCTTGTTTAAATGCCTTCACCCGCTTTGAAAATATACGTTGTCACCGCACTCCATAATCACCGCACCTAATTGGAATTTGCCATTTGAAATCATGCGATGCTAGTGATTATGCGGTGGGGCTGTTTTAAAGCAGGGTGGAAAAATTAGCTCATGTCATTTATTATGCAAGTAAAGTTTTGAATGAGGCACAGTTCAATTATTCCACCACTTAAAAGAACTACTTGTCAGTGGTGTTTGCTTTGGATAAGTTTAGATCCTACATCGTGGGTCTAAGATTGTGGTTTTCACCGATCATGCGCCATAAAACACTTGATGACAAAACAAGAGGCCAAACCTAGATTAATTCGAGATTCTTCTTTTTGCAGAATTTGATCTCGAGATTAAGGACAGAAGAGGATCCTACAACGGGGTGGCGGACTACTTATCTAGGTTGGTCAATCCCGACACCGAGGAGGAATTGTTAGACATCAAGGAAGAGTTTCCCGATGAAAAGTTGTTTGCACTTATTGAAAATTCCTCCTTGGTTCGGATATGGCCAACTTCAAGTCTTCAAATGTGGTTCCCAAGGTTGGACTAATCAACAGAGAAAGAGTTCTTCCTGATGCAAAATATTATGTGTGGGAGACCCCTATCTCTTCAAGCAAAGGTTTCTACGGGATCCTCGAGGTGCATTCCCCATGACCAAATCGAAATGCCGGTGTGGGCATTGTCATAGCCTTGACACGTGGGCATTATGGGGAAAGAAGATCGTAAAAGATCCTCCAGTGGTTTCTTTTGGCCGACGCTCTTCAAGGATGCCTACACCTTGTTGAAAATCGTGATCGCTGCCAAAGGGTTGGCAATATTTCTAAGCCGCATGAACTCCCTTGAATTGCATGCTCAAGTAGCTCTTGATGTTTGGGGGATAGATTTCATGGGACCATTCCCACCCTCTTTCTCTTACCAATACATTTTGGTGGCCGTGGGACTACGTGGTCGGGGTGGTGGAGGCAATCCCAACAACCAGATGATGCGTGGTAGTCATGGGATTTCTTGAGGCGCAATATCTTCTCTAGGTTTGGGGTCCCAAGAGTGTCGATCGTTGATGGGGATCCCACTTCGCAACAATCAAATGCACAAGCTTCTTGAGAAGTACGGGGTCAAGCACAGTCTCTACTCCCTATCATCCCCAAACAAATGGGCAAGCTGAGGTATCCAACCGTGAGTTGAAACGCATTCTCGAGAAAACCCGCCAACTCTCACAAGGATTGGTCAAGGAAATTGGATGATGCTCTATGGGCTTATAGACCGCTTCAAGACTCCACTTGGAAGGTCTCCCTACAATTTGGTGTTCTGAAGGCATGCCACCTAATGGGTGAGTTGGAGGAGAAATCTTATTGGGCAATTAGGGAGCTCAACTTGACTTGACAAAGGCCTGGAGAGAAGAGGTTGTTGGACTTGAATGAGCTGTCCGAGATCCGCACGCAAGCTTATGAGAACGCGAGAATCTACAAGGAGCGGACGAAAGCATGGCATGACAAGCACATCTTGCCTAGGAGGTTCGAGCCCGGCAATTGGTGCTTCGTATAATTCAAGATTGAGGCTCTTTCCGGGAAGCTGAAATTAAGATGGTCTGACCATACAAGATCCTTACAAGTCTTCCCCACGGGCAGTGGAATTGGGAGGGGCCTCTGCAACTTCAAGGTGAACGGCACAGGTTAAAGCATTATCATGGGAGTCAATCCTAACCGGAAGGCAAGTGTTTCTTTTGGATTAACCCTTAGGGGTGACTTGAGTCAGCCTTGACGTTAAACAAGCGCTACTTGGGAGGCAAACCAAGCTAGGTATCTTCTCTTCTCCTAACTTTTGTTCTGTTTTTGATTTTTGTTTATGTTTTTATTTGTCACTCTTGAATAATTGAGAAGATCAAGAGTTGTTGTATGAATGATGTGTCAAGTTTTTTTGGATTTTGATCAATTGGAGCATAGATGGATTGCATGAATTATATTGACCATTGATGATTTCCTAGGTCCTAATAATAGAAAAGTTGATCCCCACCGAAAAATTGAAAATTGAACTGTGAGATTTATTATGATTGCTTGATTTATGATAAGTTTGGGGGTGAGGTGCACACACTAGGAATCGTATCTCGGCCAAACAGTTGGCAAAATGTCCAGGTGAGGATTTGAGCCTCCAACTCCATTTTTGAATGTGTGAATCACTGTAAGTTGCACTTTCCCGAATTTGCTTGAATCTCTATATGGTTTGCATGTTTATATGTCGCATCAAATGATTTAGGCAATTTTCTTTGAATTAACTACTTGGCCATAAATTGAACCAACCTTGATAAATGATCCCTAGTTAGCCACATTGAGCCTTGAAGCCTATTGTTCTTGATGACCTTTACATTACAAGCCATTAACCTTAAAAACCATGATTTTCCTCTATCCTAGGATTTAGGAGAGTATGGAATTTTAGCTTTGTAAGTGTTGTTGTGGAATTAAGTCTGGGGGTGGCTACAAGTTCATGAATCATAGTTGAGAAAAAGAAAAACGGAAGTAAGGGCCGAAGGCTTGAAAGAAAAAAAAAAAAAGGGTGATAAAAAGTATCGAATATGTGCCAAAAAAGGCAAGAAAATAAATATAAAAGGAAGAGGTGTGTAGCCACCAACTGCAAGGAAGAGAATAATATGAGAGTAAATTCAATTGTTGTGATATTAGTTTCATGCTCTCATTGATCCTAGGGACTTAGCTTTCTATCCTTTGATTATCCCACCCTTAGCCAGGCCCCATTATAACCTTTGAAATACCCATTGATGATGCATGCATGTTTTCATGGAACTATGTTTGAGATGAAAATCAAATTCACGGGAAGTGCCTTAGAATGTGAAAGGAGGAAAAGTTGATAGCCTAGACAAACTTGAGCGAATGAGTGAAATACTAAAATGCCCTCGAGAGGAAGGCAATTGTTTGAAATAGGTGATCTTCCTTTGTGTGTACTTTGAGCCTCAACTTAGAGTAATGATGGCATGAATGATAACTTCTCAATTGTTTAAAGTAGATGAATGTGGGGATTACATTGATGAAAAAGGGGGGAATCAAAGAAGAAAACTGCTTTGTAAAGTCACATGAAATTTGTGCGAAATCGATCGAATCCCTTAAGCTTGCCAAGTCTTGAGTCGCTTTTGAGTTTTAGCTTGCTCGGGACAAGCAAGGCTTAAGTTTGGGGTATTTTTGATAAGCCTCCGGCTTATCTAGTTTTATGACTAGATGAACAGGTTTATGTGCCAATTTATTCGAGTTCACTGCTTTCGCCCCAAATTTGCCTTGGTTTTGTTCCTAAGTTGGACTTTGACTCGCTTTTGCGTCTTTTGTGTAGTTTTTAGCTTCTTTTTGGATAGAATTATGCTTGTGGTTGCTTGTGTTGTTTTCAGTCCATAAGTGAAGCTCTAAGAATTAAGGAAAGCCAAGAAATAAGTGGAGATTGCCATTCGAGATTCTCGCCCACGAGAGAGTCGCCACGGAGTTTCAAGACCGGAAGATAGATACCATCACGATCAGCCGTGATTCACATCACTGGCGTGAAAGGAAGGTTCAAGGCCGCGAGACGCCCCTTCGCTAGCGAGTGTGAACCCGCAAAAGCACCGTAGTCGAGACCATCGCCTAGCCAGTGATGTATATCACGGCCGTGACCTAAAAGCCACCTAGTCGAGACTATCACGCCTAGCCGTGATGTGTATCACTCTGCGACCCAAAAATCCACACAAGGCGGAACATCACTGCCGCCGTGATTCACTCACGGGCCGTGATAGCGTGTCGCGGCGCGAGACATCCTTTCGCTGGCCGCAGTAGTTCGACCCGTAAGCGCGCCAGAACAAAACCGCCACGCCGCGACGCTGGCCTCCTTATAAATAGAGCAGATCGAACGCAAAAGGAGGACTTTTGGACTTTCATTTTGAGATCTTTTGTAACCTTATTCTGGGGCTTCTTCTCCTCTTTCCTCTCTCTCTTAATTCTTAGGCTTAGGATGAATTCCGATTGTACGTAGTTGTTGTTACTTTATACGAGGAACTAATCCTCTTGTCTAAGGGATCATGAAGCCACCTATGGCGGCATAGTATTTATGTGATGTAACTCTCTCTCTCTTAATTCAATTATTGTTTTTCAATTCTGATTTCATTGTGTTGATTATATGCTTCGTGATCAACTTGTTAAACGTGTATGAGTGTCGAGAGCTTTCGCGCTTCGTAACTTGAATTGGGAACATCGATCGAGTGTTGCACGAGATGAATAGAGATCGATGCAACTCTTAGGAACAAGAATTAATAGAATTTGAGATTGGGCTAAGAGACCTAGTGAAGTAATTAACTCAAATCATCGAATACGTCCCATTGAGCACGATAAAGGGGATATAGGGAGAATTTAGGGGTCCCGTTGACATTAAAATTGAACCTAGGGAGGAGAGCAATATCACTGGGGTACTTTGCATGATTGGGTAGGTGGATTCGAAACCTTAGATGCTTTTAATTCCAGATTTCATCACCATATCTTTGATTGATTCGATTTGGATAATTTGAATTGTGATCTTAGTTTCTGCTCCAACCACTTTCTCTACTTAACCAACTTATCTGATTTCTCCAAATTAGTTGAATTGGTAACCCAATCCTTGTGTTCGAATTCTGTGAGACTCTCTACCGTGTTTTATTACTTCGCATTTAATCCTAAGACACTTGCCGTGAGTCACAACATGGAGTAACCATGTAGACGCTGCTCGACTTAAACCCGATTGTAGGTTCTGACTATGGAAGTATTGACGGGAGGAAGAATTAATCCATACGCAGATGATAATGGATCATGCCGACCATCTACTCAGGTGTACCAGAAGAAGATGGGGAGAAGATGGTGGAATGGGTTCCAATACATAGGGAGAATCCGAACCCAAGCTCAAAGATTCTATGATATGCCGAAAAGCCGCACGATCTCCATTGTGGGAAGGATGTCGTGAGTACACTGAGTTGTCGATGTGCATGGAATGGTTGAGTATCAAATCGGGACTACAATATGCAAGAAGGTCGCTTTTAACCGCCCAAGAAAGTCGCGGTCCACATGCGCTGCAAGGCACCCGATGCCTACAAGTTTTTATCATGCTAAGAAGTCCGTGGAAAATTCGGGTCCGGGGTGTTTGAAATTTGATTGTTGCCCGAATGGATGTATGTTGTACTATAAGGATGATTCAACGAAAGCATAACGTGTTGTCGATTTTGTGGTGTGGATCAGATAAGACAACCACTAGGATGGGTATTGAGAAGAAGAGGTCACTAAAAAGATGTGGTACTTTCCGCCGTAAGCAAGACTTACAAGATTGTACTCTTCGATGGCTACCACAGCCACATGAGGTGGCATAGGGAGTAAGAGAGGGGAGCAAGATATCTTGCGCCATCCATCTCATGGAGAAGCTTGAAGCATTTTGATAGGGTTCGATGGCATTTTCGGAGACCTCGCAATGTCCGACTGGGGTTATCTCTGATGGATTTAACCTTTTGGGCACCGAAAAGCATACTCTTGTTGGCTTACTATCCCGACCGCACAATCTTCCCCTGGATGTGCATGAAGCGAGTTTATGTTCCTAACACCATAATTCCTGGTCCGCCTAATCCAAAAGGTAAGATTGATGTGTACTTGCAGCACCGACAGATGAGCTGACAATGCCGTGGAATGATGGTGTGTTGACATATGACGTATCTTTGAGGCAGAATTTCATCATGAAAGCAGCCTTTAATGTGGACGATCAACGACTTTCCCCGCTTATGGGATGATGTCGGGTTGATGACCGCGGGGAAGCTTGGATGCCCAATATGTATGGAGCGATCGGGCATTCACGCTAAAACACAGTGAAGATCTCATATTTTGATTGTCATCGCACTTCCTTCCTAAGATCATCCTTATAGGCGGAACAAGAATGCATTCAAGAAGCGCCAGCGGAGAGAACACCGCTCCACCACGCTTGACTCGGTCCTAATGTATGGCGCATAGTACAAGATTTACCGCCCATCCATGAAACCCAAGGAGAACATATTCTCGACATGAGCGCCAACTATAATTGGACAAAACAAAGTATATTTTGAGGTTGCCGTATTGAGGACGCAGCATACCCTCACAACATTAATGTCATGCATACCGAGAGGAATGTGTTTTTGAATGTGTTTAACACCGTGATGGACATCAAGGGGAGGACAAAGGATACAAATAAAGCCCGATTGACCCGGCCGACATTTGCACCTGGGGGAGCTTGAGTTGCAAGACTCGGTGGTCGTGGCGTGCATTTATCAAACCGAAGGCAAGTTATACACTAAGCAAAGCACAGAAATTGGTCGTCTATAAGTGGGTTAAAGAACTAAAGTTACCGTATGGGTATGCTTCCAACTGGGTAGATGTGTTGACATTAAGAAAGCAAAGTTACATGGAATGAAGAGTCATGATTGCCACGTGTTCATGCAACGGTTGCTTCCACTGCGCTTGACGACATCGGGCAAATTTGGAACCCACTTGTCGAGCTTAGCCACTTTTTCAGGGAGCTTACATCGACAACACTAAATGTGAATCAATTAAAGGATATGGAAGTCAAGATACCCGCTTTGTTATGTAAGCCGGAAGCAAATCTTTCCCCGCCGAGTTTTTGATTCCATGGAACACCCGCCAATTCATCTACCTTACGAAGCAAGAGTCGGTGGCCCACCCAATACCGCTGGATGTATCCATTTGAGGGTAAACAACATCAACTATTTTACTTAATACATATGAAATTCACGAACACGAGAGCAAAGAGTTTAGCTTTCCCTAAAACTAGTAATTATTTGTATGTATCCCTCTTTTAATAGGTTCTCGCACTCCTTTAAACACAAAGTCAAGAACAAGGCACGAGTGAGGGGGGTTCCATTTGTGAAGCATACTTAGTAGAGGAGACTTCCACTTTTGCTTCTTATTACTATCCTGACGGTTAACACAAAAGGACAAGGATGCCTAGAAACGCTGATTCGGCAAGGATGTTCAACTAGTCCTCCTATATCAATATTCAACTATCCCAGATTTAGTGGCAAATCAAAAGGATATTTCTTGGAGCAAATGGACATTAATGTCGCTTCATCCGTATATCCTTCAAAATTGTGAAGAGGTGGCGCCATATTTAGAGTAAGTTTCTACAACGCCTTTAATAAGTTCAATTGACATTTATTATTATTAATCGGCCCGCTTAATCTCCCATATGTAGGATGTACGGCAATTTTCTAAGGATCTCCAACCGACATTTCAAATGATCGGTGTTGATCGAGAAATTACTTCACTTTGCTACGTGGTTCAATAAATATGTAGGTTAAGCATCTTCATTTTTTGAAGCATACATTTTATCTCCTTAAATATATAGCATGTATAAGAATAATATAATATTTGATTGTTTAGGTACTAGATCCGTAAAACAATGTTCAAAATCCATTGTTGACAAATTTGGCAGTGGGGCCCAAAGATGTGTTACATCATGGAATACTTATATTGTAAATGGATATAAATTTAACACAAAAACATGGAATGAAGGAATGCAGACGTGTAACTATGGTGTTTGTGCGCAGCCATCGATGGCAATGTAGAGGATGATTTCTATGGGGTTCTAATCGACATCCTTGAACTCGATTATACCGCTTTCCCGTGATGAAATTAGTTATCTTCAAGTGTGATTGGTTTGATCCTACTCTTGACGTAGGGACAAAAATAGATAAAAATTATGGTATTGTTCAGCTAGGTGTCTCAAGGTATAATAAGGCACGACCCATTCATTTTTTCACAACAAGCAAGAAAGCGGGTTATTACTCGCCATATCCCGAAGGACTTCATGGCTGGTTGGGTGTTATTAAGATAAAGGCTCACTGATAATTAATGATAATGTAATCAACCAGCCAAAAAGATGCTCGCACTAAGATGATGAGTTTTCAAGACCCCACGTACCGTTGCAAATTACGCCGGACATTATTGTTAATTCTTCCGCGGACATTTAAAACGGGAAGAAGTTGAAAGAGAGTTAATGGATCAATCCGAAGTTGGACGCATCTAGCGAAGGTACATTCCATTCAAGTGATACCGGCGAGACCGAGGGTGAATTTAGTGACTTTAGATTCTACTTAGGTAATTTATTTATGTCATAATTCATTGTGTGAATGTCATTCTACTCTATTAGGTAATTTATTTTTGTATTATTTACTATCGTTGTGTAATCATATTTTCATTTTTTTCACGGATTGCGATTCCTCCGCAGGTAGGGGTCGCCGTGGAGGTGTCGTGGAGGTCGTGGCCGCGAGAGTCCCTTCGCCAAACGTACCCACGCCTCTTCGGGACGAGACCATCCTACCAAAGACTCTGACATTCGGACACCTCGGGGTGATGGAGTTCACCCCCACCCATCCTCATGGGTCGGGACACGCCGCACCTCATCATCCACACCTACGACTACGGGACCATCATCATCTTCGGACAGAGAGTCGTGGTCCATCCGATAGTGGATTCTTCTTATCCCCAGGGGATAAATGAGTATGCTAATTTAATTTTTTAATATATATAAAGTATCGTTAATTTCTATTTACTAGTTTTTAAATTTATTTATAACATTTATTAATGCTCTAATTTTGTTGCAGCTTTCTGCCTGCGAAGGGCCCTTCTGAATCGATCTCGAATATCCAGCGACGCACGTTTGATGGTCCATGGCCTACATGGAAGGCCATCCCACTGGGCCATAGGGATCAGTTGTTTCTAGAGTTTAAGGTAACAGTTTATTAAGTTTTTAAATTAAATTTACATTATATATATGTACACACGAATTTCCTAACAACTGTAAGTTGCAGAAAAGAGTATAGGTGGGACTTAGCTTTAGAGGCTCTTGTCAGGGGACATATTTGAGCATAAAGGCTCAACGGTTATGAAGAATCGATGAACAAGCCGAGGAAGGGGCGAGAATAAGGGGAGGTGGGTGGATCCCGAGATCATGAGGCAGCTGGACCAGATCGGGCTACTGAGAAGTTCCAGGAGATCTGGTGCCACGCCTTCGACAGAATCGAGCTTCGATGGTGGCGCATGTGCTTGGACCGGTGGTCTAAATCAGCCCGCCGCCCTCTACACGATCTGGTAATACATTAAACTTTTGACTTAATATACTATTTAATTAATTAGTTTTCATTTTTAATTATTCTTATGAATTTAATATTATATTATTCTGTGAAAGCACAAAACAAATGGGCCCCACTGCCATGGAGTTGGTGGAGAGGACGAAGAAGTTGAAGTCGGGGACATGGGTCAACGACAAGGCCCGTAACTATGTTGTAAGCAAAAAAATAATTTAGTGTTTACTTGTAATTTATTATAAATGATTTGTTAATATTGGATATAATTATTTTAACTAAATCTATTCAACTATACTTTGTAGGCGGGCTTCAACGAGAAGAGGGACGATGCCATATCACGTGCCTCACGGTCCCAAGATGAGGCTTTTGACTGGTGATGGCTGCTCTCCGTCTCCCGTCGCTGATAATGCCATTTATTTGGAGGTCATCGGGGGCGGGAAACAAGAAGGGGCACGTGTGGCATCGGACACTGGGGAGCCGAAGTTCATCGCTTCATCGCCCCAAGACGCCGCTTCCTTGCTGCTGCCGCAGACCGTCCCCTCGGGAGCAGTTCCACCAAATGCGAGGACACCATCACGCAGCGAACGCGAGCCGGGAGAAGAGCGAGAAGAGAGTAGCAGATGGCGGACTGTGTTGCGATTGACTCGGGCACACCAAAGAACGATCAGGCGAAGCATCGCCAGGAGCGGTACATGGCCGGTGTTGGAAGCGGTTGAGATCCAGACTCGCTTGCTCGAGATGATGCTCGACGGTTGTGCGTCACGCTTCGCTCCTCCAGCTTCCGCCGCCAGCCTCTGCGGAGGGCGATCGCTAGCAGCGCGTCGGTGGTACCGGACGCGAGGATGATTGGATTCCTCCATCTCCCCCTCATCATGGCTGATTTTTTCTCTCCATATTTTTTACTTTAAATGATTCTTGTCGACATTTTGGATTATTCTTTTATATATATTTATTATTTTTTATGATTGTATATTTCATAAGTTATTTGGTGTGTTTTTTAGTAATTTTTTTAACGTTTAAAGAAAATGGGAAAAAATTATTATAAAAATTAAAATTAAAAAAATTAAATAATAATAACCACTTTAGCGAATTAATTAGAAACCAATAATTGGTCGCTAAACTTTATTTAAGATTTCGGATGATGATGAAGCGACGAAAAATCCGTCGCTAATATAGGTTAACAAAGAACCAAAATTAGCGGCCAATTAGCAACCGATTATCGGTCGCTAAAAATGGTTACCCAAAAAATGCGACCAACCTAATAGCGTAGATTTTTTATTTTATAGCGACCGGAATTTACTATCGCTAATTAGCTCAAAATAATAATTCGGTAGCTAAAACTTTAGCGACCGGTATTCGGCTACCATCATAAATCGGTCTTCGATTTGGTTAGCTAAAACAAATAGCGACCGATTTACATGGTTTAGCGGCAAAAAAAATGCGGTCGCTAAACAATTGTTTTTGTAGTGTTTTGCACATTTCCAATTCTTGATTTGGGTGGGATAAGGGTGAAGGATAAAATTTTAATTTTAAATTTTTATTTAATTACTAAACAATTATTTGCATTAATCTAAATCATTTAATTTTTTAATAATATATCCGATAGTTAAAATGGGGCTTCATCTATGAACTACATGATATAGTGCTTCAACCTAGAACTAACCCTTTATGGAAGGTTGAAAAGTCAACAATACAAGTGGTAATCCGGATAGTTTTAGATTTTGTCATTTGGGTGGTGCACCTTAGACGGCACCGAGAATATATAATTATTGGAGAGTAAACTTTCCTCATTATATTATGAGTTGTGTTATTTGAACATAAAAATTTAGACATCATATATAACACCATAACAAAAATACATAAAAAAAGCAAAAAAAAATACCGTATATTATACAGTCAAAAAAAATTGTAGTTCCTATTTTGATGTTAAAAAATATTCGGAAATGATTTTTTGACACAGAATTTGGGACAACATACGGTACACCGTATGAATAGCATCTTGCATCGCCACAGGATCGGTGATGCATCGTAGCACTTTTTTTTTTTTTTTTTAAATTTAAATTTTTTTGTAAATAAATTTTTTGATTAAGTATGTGTCAATATCGGTGAACGGGTACAAAATATCTGGTGAATGCCTTCAAATATGTGGTGAATGCCCATACTAAAACCAAGTTTTGGATGCCTTAGATTATCTGGTGAACGTAGTTCAATTATCTGGCGAATGCCTTCAAATATGTGGTGAATGCTCATACTAAAACCAAGTTTTGGATGCCTTAGAGTATCCGGTGAACGTGGTTCAATTATCTCGTGAATGCCTTGAATATCGGGTGAATGCCCATACTAAAACCGAGTTTTGGATGCCTTAGATTATCCGGTGAACGTAGTTCACTTATCCGTGAATGCCTTCGAATATGTGGTGAATGCCTATACTAAATTAGCTTGTGGATGCCTTTAGGTTATCCCGGTGAACGTAGTTCAATTATCCGATGAATGCCTTCAAATATGTGGTGAATGTCCATACTTAATCAAAAATTTATTTACAAAAAAAATTTAAATTTAAAAAAAAAAAAAAACAGCTGTCAAGATAAAGACAAATAAAGGTCGTGATCATGCCTGTGATGCTTCATACGATATACGTATGTTGTCCCAAGCATTTTGTGTCAAATTAGCAAACCCAAAAAACATTTGCCTTATATTATACCTAAATACTTAGGATCGGAAGTATAAAGTCACGTGCGTGACTTTTTTACATGACTACATGATGTCAACTAACTTCACTTTTGGTCCCTCAACTTTTTCACTTGTGCGATTTTGGTCCTCAAAAATTTTATTTACACATTTGGTCCTCAACTTTTTTGATTGTGTGATTTTGGTCCCTCAAAAATTTAAGTGCACATTTAGTCCTCTAATTTGTCGTGGGCGAAAATTAGTCCTTCCGTCCATGACTAGTCAATGTGCAATTAAATTTTGAGGGACTCAAAATCGCACAATTTTAAAAGTTGAGGGATGAAATGTGCAATTAAAATTTTTGAAGGACCAAAATCGCACAATTGATAAACTTGAAGGACCAAAAGTACAATTAAAATTTTTGAGGGACCAAAATCGCACAATTGAAAAAGTTGAGGGACCAAAAATGCAATTAAGCCAACTTGTATTCTCAATAATTCATAATGATTTTTAGTGGCGTAAATTTGCTCTTCTCACATCTCACAAATAATTAATGCTCTATTTTTTAGAATGTATTTGAGAAAATTGAAAAAAAAAAGATTATGTTGATAATTTATTTTTAAATAATCGATTATTGTGATAATTGATCATAATTAGAATCTATTTTGTTTGGATATGTTTGTTGAAAATAGATTTTCACATAATTTATTTCGTTTGAGTGATGTAAAAATAATCACTTTTATATAGTAAATTACAAAAAAAGATATAAAGATATTTATTTATAATTTTTTATTTTAATATTAGATTTTTTTATATCTTATCATCAAAATAACGGTGTGTTTCCAAAATCTCACAATTTGATATAATCAAATAGAAAAAAAAAAGAAGAAAAAAAAAAAAGACAACGATGCATGCGTAGGGAAGAAAAAATGAAGGAAAAAAAGAAAAAGACAAAACGTTGCATGCCTAGGGAAGAAAAAATGAAGGGAAAAAATGAAAGAAAAAAAAGAAAAGACAAAACTTTACAAGGCCTTACACATGGGAACAGGACACGGCGCAGGCAGAATGAAAAAGCGTTTTTCAAAAACAGTCTAGTCCCATAGCTTATTTGAAAACAGCGTTTTTCAACTATAAAAAGTTTTTCAAAATTTAATTTATTGACCCAGACATCAAGTTATGTTTACAAAACAATTTTTTTTCCTAAAAACAGCTGAAATATCCCAAAATAAGCTGCCACAAACATGTTCTTAATAAATTTTTTTTTTTTGGTTACAGCTCTATCTTTTATATGTGTTATATTAGTATTATTATTATTATTATTATTATTATTATTATTATTAGTTTAGGGATCATAGAAGTTTTGTGCTTCTACGGTGTTTGGGGGACAGTGCGCGGAGGATCAGAAGGAAGAGTCTGAAAATACTAAATAGTCAAAACAAAGCCTTTGATTACTATGTGCTATTAAGTTTTTTTTTTAAAAGAACTATTAAGTTTTATTTAAAACAATGGGATTAAATTCCTGATCACCTTCTAATGATATGGCTTAACTAATCTCTCTAAAAAGACCTATATATCAATGATCAATGAGTTATACTTATCTAATTAGACGTCCTAGCCAAGTCTTGGGAGGGATGATTAAGTGGTGGTTAATAGTCAAGTATTCTTTTCTTGGAGCTTATGCTACAGCATTTAATATAATCCACATCTTTGAACTTTGGAATGTAAGGTAGATTATATATATTCAAAGGAAGAAGTGCTATAATCAAACAAAGTAGCGACAACATTTCTGCTTTAGGCAAGTAATAGATCTCAGTTTGGCTTAAATGGGAAGAGCAGATGATAATTGATACACATGAATAAAATATTAGGGACGTATAACATTATTGATATGTGGGGTAGGTAGAATCCGGTCTAATTATTTCATCCTTCAAATTAACAACTATATATATATATATATATATATATATATATATATATATATATATATATATATATATATATATATATACACCACATGATAGGGATGACAATGGGTGGGGTCTAGTCCCTATAGTACCCGTACTCTATACACGCGTTTGAAAACAATTATCCGTATTCTACTGCATCTACGTGCATAAAGAACTTTAACTTTAGTATCCTTACTTGTATCATTTGGTACCTAAGTACTCGTACCTGCACCCATTACATACACTTTTATTGTGAAAAATAATAAATAACAAAAGAAACGTTATAACAAGTAAAAAACGATTCAAAGGTTTTTTAAATATACTCATATAACATTAAAATCAAAATATTTAAATAAATAAAATATCCAAAAAGGAATTATAGATGCAGTTAGGTTTAAAAAATTAAGAATCTTTAGATTACTTTTGCTTTTAAAATTTGTATTATAGTTAAAATGATATGTATTAGTAATATAAATAAATAATATAGATATACATATACATATACATATGTGTAGGTATGAGGTGGGGTACCTGCATCCATACTTATTCAATTTTGTGGATAATTATCCGTACCCGGATCCTTACCCATCATGTGGGTAATTACCATATCCATTGTGAATAATTTTTGGCGGATACCCATTAAATATAGTACAAATTATCATCCCTGACTACTTGATACTCGTGCTGCTAGGCGTAAAAGGAAAAAAAAAAAGAAAAGAACAAAATTGTGTTCAAACCATAAAATGTTGGTACTACTCATTTTAATAACATTATAAATTATAAATTATTGAAGTAAACCAGTTTTTCAAATTTCATCGAAAGACACACTTAACAAATTTATTTTTTTGATCAAGCACACTTAACATTTTTTAAATGATGTAAAGCGTTCTTTTTATATTGATCAAAACTCAAATATGCATGCTAATTTATGTTATCTTCATTTTCTTTCTCACATCCTTTCTTCTCATACTCAAAAATATTCGTAGCTAGCTAGAAATTCATCTAAAAAAATATGAAGGAAGTTAAAAATTAATATATATTATAAAGAAAAATAGAACTGAATTTAACGGAGAATATAAATATGCTCCCCAAGGGTGAAACAGCACTTGAAAAGGGACCAAGAGAGATTATATAAGAATGGAGGCTGACACAAATGGACCAATGAGGAAGGGACATAGAGAGTTAAATTTTTATGCCCCACCCACGAGCAGTCATGGCTCAAAAGCAAAGCCAAAAGCGAATCAGAATTGCGTGGGAACGAATCTTAACCGCTGTTTCATTGTTTGGGAGAAAGCAAATCCTCTCTCTCAATCTCTATATCTGTCTTTCATTATATATAATTTATTATATTATTTATTATACGTGTCTTGTTAGTTATTATCATAAGTATAGAATGATAATGTATGTTGTAATTGCATTGAACTGATAAAATGTTACAAGCTGATATTTGTAGTCAGCTAAAGGTTGTTACAACAATTCAAAAATCGAATAGAAGATAAAGATCACAAAGGATAAGACTCAATCAGAACAACTAATAGGTTGCAATAGAAACACAATCTCAGCTAGGTAGTTAGGATTCCTATACGCCCTCTCAAGATGGTGGAGGGATCAACAACATCAATCTTGGACCTGAGATGTTGGAACCGTGTAGTTGGTATGGACTTTGTAAGAAGATCAGCAAGTTGAATGCGCTGGAAGGAATGTGCAGCACCTGAAGTTCTTTTGAAGAGACTAAATCACGAACAAAGTGATAGTCAATAGCAAGATGTTTCATCCGAGAGTGAAAAACTGGATTTGCACAGAGATAAGTGGCCCCAAGATTGTCAGAGTGAACAAGAGGCTTGCAAGACATTGGATGATGCAATTCCTTAAGTAACTGTTGGATCCAAAGAAGTTCTGTAGTTGTAGAAGCAATAGTCCTATACTCAGCTTCTGTAGTAGATTTCGCAACAGTACTTTGTTTCTTGCAAGACCAAGATATAGGATTTGAACCAAAGTAAACAATGTAAGCACCTGTTGACTTGCAATCTGTAGTATCTCCTGCTCAATCCGAGTCACAAAATGCTTGAAGAGTGGAAGAGGAATTTTGGATTAGTTGGAGGCCATGATCAATTGTTCCCTTTAGATATCTTAGCACACGCTTGGCTGCCTGGAACTGCAGATCAGTGGGCTGATGCATAAACTGAGAGAGTCGGTTCACAGGGAAGGAAATGTCAGGCCTTGTGAGAGATAAATACTGAAGAGATCCAACCAAACGCCTATAAGAAGTGACATCACAAGAAGATGAGTCTACAGGAGCAATGAGGGAGGAGCTTGTGGACATTGGAGTTGAGATTGGCTTGGAGTCTTGCATATTAAAAGAATTGAGAAGCTCTCTAACATAGCGATGCTGTGTTAGAAATAATCCTTGTGTTGTTGGCAAGAATTCAATGACAAGAAAATGACTAGGATTGCCAAGATTTTTTAGGGAAAATTTGTGAGATAAAGCTCCTTGAAACTGCCTTAAGAAATCACTATCATTTCCAGTGAGTAACAAGTCATCCACATAAACAAGAAAATAAGCCAAAGTCTTATCAGTTTTGTAAATAAAAAGTGAAGTATCAGATTTGGTATTTGTAAAACCATAGTCCAAAGAAAAGGATCTCGAGTCCATGATACCAAGCTCGAGGTGCCTGCTTAAGACCATAAAGTGATTTATGCAACTTACAAACATATGAAGGCTGAGCAGGATTGACAAACCCGTATGGTTGAGCCATATAAATGTCTTCTTGTATGGTTCCATTCAAAAAGGCATTGTTGACATCCATGTGAGACAAGATCTAGCCTTTAGAGAGAGCAATATAGAGAACAAGTTTAATTGTCTGAGGCTTAATAACCGGACTAAAAGTTTCTGAATAGTCAATCCCCGGTTGTTGATGAAATCCTTTTGCAACCAAGCGAGCCTTGTAATGAGAAATGGAACCATCGGGATTTCTTTTGACCCGAAACACCCATTTACACCCTAGAATATTGTATTGATCCTTAGGTGGAACAAGAGTCCAAGTGCCATTGTCAAGGAGTGCATTGAACTCCTCACTCATTGCTGTCTTCCATTCAGAGAGTTTAATTGCTTGAGAAGCACAAGATGGTTCAACTGATGGAGGAAAAGGGAATTTGCTCACAGCATGAATTTTCTTTGATCTTGTTACCATAAGACGATGGGGTAAGGAAGCATCCAAGGAAGGTACTGCTGCAGGAAGATTTGTTGGTGATATATGAAGATCATCACACGGCTGCAAGGAGGGAGATGACTCAAGGTACTGAGTTGGTGAAGTGAAGGACGGAACAAGACTAGGATTGGGAGACTCACGAGGGATAGGTTGGGAACATACAAGAGATGAAATTAAAATTGAGTTGGTTAAGGGAAGAGAACCTGAATGAGGATTAGAGATAGGAGGTGAATTAGGTGAAGATTTGGATTTGAACAAGTCAAAGTTTGTTTGAAGGGAAGTTTGTTGAGACTGAGGCAGATTTAAATTCGAATTAGATAAGGATAAAGGATTATATGACATTTTAGAAAATGGAAAAATATCTTCTACAAATTGAACATGCCGTGAAGTGTAGAGTTTGTTGGTGAGAGGATTGTAGCAAAGATAGGCACTTTGTGAGGAGCTATAACCGAGGAAGACACATGGTTGGGATTTGGGTTGAAGTTTGTTAGCAATATAAGGAGAGAGCCAAGGATAGCAAAGACAACCGAAGGTTTTTAATTTGGTGTAGTTAGGTTTGATTTGGAATAGCTTTTGGAGTGGAGATTGCATAGATAAACTTGGAGTCGGAAGGCGATTGATTAAGTGTGCTGCTTGGAAGGGAGGCATGATTGAGTGGAAGAGAGGCATGATTGAGAAAGCATCTTGCTGTTTCTACAATATGTCTATGTTTCCTTTCTGAAAGTCCATTGTGTTCTGGTGTATATGGAGGAGTGGTAAGATGAGAAATGCCATGTTGCTAGAAAAATGGTCTAAGTTTAAGATATTCCCCACCATTATCAGAATATACAGTTTTAATCCTGCCATTTAGTTGGTTTTCGACTAATGACTTGAAAGTTGGAAATATTATGGAAACATCATATTTGAATTTAAGTGGATATAACCATGCATATTTTGAATAATGATCAAAAAATATAACATAGTAACAAAAACCATTTATTGAATGAAAAGGATCAGGACCCCATACATCTGAATATATAAGATCAAGAGGCTTATTTCCAGACAAAGTAGACTTATGGAAAGCCAATTTATGACTTTTATTTGCAAGACAATCAAGACACTTGGAATTGGAAGACAAAAAGGAAATGTCATTATTTTTGAGAGCATGATGAAGAATTCTGGAATCAGGATGGCCTAATCGATGATGCTAGAGAGCAGCAGAGGTGGACTCGAGAGAATGATGGACTTGAGGACTGGAAGGGGTGATATGCAGCTTTTAGAGATGATCTTAATTTCTTCCTCGTTGCCAAATCCTTGACCTCAAAATGGCATGGAAAAAATTCAAGTGAAACTTGATTAGTTTGCCATAACTGAGAAACAGAAACTAAGTTTTGTGTAACATTAGGCACATATTGGATATCATAAAGATGTAGAGACTTACGAGGTGTATTTAAAATAGAGAAACCAATTGCCTTAATCATTAGTGGCTTACCATCAGCAACAAAGAGGTGTTCGGAGGTTGG